>JALPQI010014414.1:0-31163 GCA_025490895.1 Thaumatotibia leucotreta | reverse complement strand
ACTTTCCTAGACCCTAACCCTTCGTAAAAGCAAAAAAAAAGTGATACTTAATGAAGAGGATTTTTCGGAGTAGTAGGTCAAATAAACTTAAAAAAACTTCTAAATTTTTAATTTAAAAATAAAGTAAAATTTCGTCTGTTTTGTTGTTCTTATCCATAAACAAAGACTGAAAATACCACGAAAACTCAATTTGTGGAGTTATTCAAATCATTTTTTACTACTTTAATATTTTAAGTTTATTTGACCGACTACTCCGGAAAATCCTCATCATTAAGTACCACTTTTTTTTTGCTTTTACGAAGGCTCAAGATCTAGGGCGGTCTTTAGAATACGAAAATTCCTTGGGCTATGTTTTTTTTTTATTTACGTACATTAAATGCGGCTTTAGCGTAAAATTTTGAATTTGGCATTTTTTTATCCTACTTGTATCAAAGTGAGGACGCTAATTTTTTTGTCAGTAAATGGTTTATTTGTAGTAATACTTTTACAAAAAGAAACTAGTTAAAAAACCCAATAGTTTTTTTTTTTCATAAATTTTTTCATTCCAGAATTTCTCAAAAAAAAATTTCAAAAATTCATAACTCGAAAACTACAAAAAAATCGGCTAACATACATGGGGTATATTCTGATAGCACATGACGTGAGGAATCTAAAAAAAATTTTTTGACGTCAAGGGTTGGACCACCCTGTATATCAAAAAATAAAGCAGTTATTCCGAACATATACCCAAAGTACCCGGTAACATCAAAAATAACATTATATTTTATATTGCGTTATTTTTCTTACACTGTGTATAATTACCAGATTGAGGTGCAAATAGAAAAATAAACTTCAAATTAACGACTCATCAAAACAAATAATTATATTATTTTACAACTTAATCGAAACGTCATCATTGTTGACACATTACTGCGATCGCCAATCCGCTTGCCCAGCGTGGTGATTATGAGCATTTACCTCCTAATACGTATATACGCATAGTTAATAGGAGAGGCCTACGTCCAGCAGTAGACTAACAAGGAAGGGTACCCAAGTGTCCAACTCCGATTTGATTCATTTTGATATATGTTATAGAATAGAGTACTCTAAAATAACGGACACGTATTTTTTTTTAGCTGCCCAAACTCAACCTGTTAGGAGAAAATGGCCTCCAAATTACTGAAAATGGACCAAACCTTCTAATTTCTAAGAAGAATTTTGTTCAAAGAAATTGATAATTAATTACGGGTTTCGTTATATGTTGGAAAACATTTAAAAAGGAATGGGAACGTGTTTTGTCATTTCACCACAAACTCATCTTTATATAAAAAAACACATGTCAAAGCTTCATAAATTTTGTCGCTACACTCACTTCCTAAGTCTTTGGCCTGAGTAGACGCTGTGCGTGAAAAAGACACCATTTGTACTAAAAAATGTTTTCCCCTGTTTTTTGATTTTAATTTATTTGGAGGGTTTGTCTATTTGGCTGAAGGGCCGCAGGTATATAGTCCAAATGGACAAACTTTATGAGGATTGTCCTAATATCTGTAGATAAGATAGGTATACAGGAGGTATGGGGTAGGGGGGGGATGTCAACTGTCATGGCGCCGCCACGCACGTGGGCGGGTATGCAAATATGGGTGACGTAACATTGTGGTAACTAACACGTATTATACGAATAGTGATTCTTCCTACTTGTCTCTGTTTTATACCTAAATAAAATCGACATTTAGGGTGGGTTGAAAGGATTCAAATGTATTTTTTTGTCATTGTAATTAATGATTGATTTATTCATATGTAAGGAAAATAAACCTTAATTTTTTTTTTATTGTAGATAAAAACTAAAAGTAACTCCCCGTGTTCCTAGCAGAAGGGTGCCCATAAGGCTGGCTACACAGAATTAGATTTGGATAGAAGAAACAAGTTCGTTCATTTGTATGGCGGCCGAGCGTGTCAGATTTTGTACTGAAGTTGTTGATTTTAAATATGTCTCCGGCCCTTGAGTATTCATATTTTTTTGTCTTGTTGCAATTAATATTACTTAAAGAGACATTATTAATGTTTTTGTTCTCTACAACTTACAAAATTTGAAGCTCGAAAGCTGCAAGCTGCGATTAAAGACGGACAACTCAGTAGATTTTACGGAGTTCATTTGACACGCTAGGTAGATACGTTTGCTTGATCAATGGTATATAATATGACATCTGTGGCTGGCTACATTCCCACGCTGAATAGTCAACCAGACGTTTCGCGATCTCGGCAAACAAATTTGCGTGAGCTGGGGCCCCATGAATCTAAAGTTTCTACGCCAAACGGTACAAAATCATACTCTTTGCCGAGGATCTTATATTCTTTAGGTTTTTTTTATTTTTTTGTATTATTTTCTACTGGCGCACCGAATACAGTGTTTATTTATTGATTACTACTGGCATCTGACTGTGTTTATAGATATTTTGATAATAACAGGCAGGGAGGGATTGTGCCACGACGCACCTTTAATGGGCGTATGCAAATACGCGACGTGCGCGATGTTTAATTTATATCACGAATAGACATCCATGATTGTAAATACAGGAACATGTTACCCTATGGATGTTCCGTCTTCGCATTCGTGAAGGGCAGGGGCCACCCAAAGGTTCATGTCCTATCAGCCTGATTTTTTAAAATCTTGGACTGCCCGTCTTTTTCAACAAAACTTCATTGTTTTTCATGGCCTATCAAATGAAGTGTCACATCTACTTAATCGTTTACAAAACAGTTTAGGTAGTATTTAGTTATCTACATAATCCGTTCTAAAACTATTTATATGCAATTTATATAGAAAAGTATATAGCGCCACATAAAATGTCGGTACCTATATAATATACAGGGTGTAATCGTTAAGTGTGGCCAGGCCATAATTCAGTAAATACGTATAACAGGTATCAGAAAACTTCCAACTGATGTCGAAAGTGCGTTACCCAACGAGTAAAATTGCATTAATAACTTTTTTCTAAATAGATGGAGTAATATTAAAAATACTAAGTTAAAACGCTCCCATACATTTAGTATGACGACTAGCCTTAAAAATGTCGGGTGTCATAACAGATAAAACTGTTAGAGATTCGTTATTTGTACGAATACATTGTAATAAAATAATAATACTACCGTTTATGAAATAATTAATGTAACATTTATCCTTAATTAAAAATTATTCGTATTAAACTAATCTTTGAATGAAAACGGAAGGGTCCACGGAAAGAACATGTCTAGTCAATTCAAATTACAGAAGGAAAAACCACCTTACTTTTAACAGAATAAGGTGTGAATTTGCCATGATTTTTCAATTATGCTTTATGTATAAATAACGACTAAAAGACTAAAGGTCGCACATTATAACAAGTCATCAACGACGACTCGCCTCTATGCCAAAATATTGAAAAAGCTCAATGCTATATGCTCTAGGCTTAATTTCAATAAATGATATTAATAGTAGTGTACGAAGAGTCGTCTACGCGCCGCATGATGTCGGAATACATTTGTGTCGTAAGAGACGACTAAGGGATTGAATTGACACTTGTTGTTTGTGCCAACGTTGACAGATGATTGATGATGGCCAGCGTCATCGTGGACACTACTGCAATTGCCAATCTGCTTGCCCAGCGTGGCGATTATAGCCGTTACCTCCTAATGCGTCTATACGTGTACTTTATAGGAGAGGCCTACGTGCAGCAGTGGACTGAGACAGGATGATGATGAGATGTATTTTTCCTCCAACGGAGTTCGCTTACCATCAAGCGATTTTTTTTATATTGTCACAACAAAGTGGCTCTACTCCACCTGATCGTAAGTGAAAAGTTTAGCCCAAATCGCGGCGGCAACGAACAGGAGACCAGCAGTAACCTGTCAGTTGCCACCGCCTTGCTGGCCCGCTAGATGCTTCTTCACGCTTCGTTTAAAGGGTCCCAACTTATAGGTATGCCGAAATACGTTTACCACTTTACCACAATTAGAAAAACTATAATCTAAAACACTTTTGCTTGACCAAACCATTTAGGAAACGCATTAACAAATATGGAAGTTATAATTTGATAAAAGATAACAGCTAAGTAAATAAATTATTTAAAACCATTTTTCCATTAGCTAAGTGCTCACACAAGTCATACATTTAGTATATTAAATTGTAAATGATGTGTCCTTCATAGGCGTTACTATAGAGTATTTTAACTCTTTTGACCTAGTGTGAGTAGGTAATACAGGGTGTGAAATCAAAAACGAGGTTTGTAGTACAGATGGCGCTTTTTTTACGCGCTAGAAGTGGCTCATTCTACATCAGGGGACCGTTTCTCGAAAGCTTGTAACTTGTAATACAAGTGGAAGTCTCTTTTTAACATTATTAATTAGATAAGGACTTCCGCTTGTATTACAAGTTACAAGCTTTCGAGAAATAGGCCCCAGGTCGTAATCTTCGGAGGGCCATATATAATAGATAGATACATACAGACACTTAAATACATAAACAGCCATGACCAAGGAACAAATATTTGTGAGAAATAAATACACAAATAATGCCCTCTCCGGGATTCGAACCCGGAACCTCCGGCTTCGTAGGCAGGGTCACTACCAACTAGGCTACGGAGGCTGACAAAGGCTTTAGAGTTAGAGTTTCTAAAGATCTACATTTTCTGACACTTAGTTAATGTCTTTACCCTTGAGATAGAAGTCTTATTGCCGTCACCACACGGCCATTAACAGGTGTAATCCTTAGTTACTATTTATATAATTTATTTTTACTCGTGGGTAGGCCCTTCACAATGTGGACTGATGACCTGGTGAAGGTCGCAGGAGTCCGCTGGATGCGGGTGGCACAGGAACGGCCATTGTGGCAATCTTTGGGGCCTATGTTCAGCAGCGGACGTCTTTCGGCTGATATGATGGTAATTATACAAATGTAGGTAATCTGTTTAAGTTAGGTTTTTGTATTAGATGTATATTAGTAGTAGTAGTTTCTATAAGCCGTTTACCCGACGGCGCGGCGATTACCGCGTACCTACATAAGCCATTTTTTTTCTGCGGACTATTAGACATTATAAAAAAAAATACAGTATTATCCTGTCGATGAAAGGCCAACACTTGCCTTGTATTGTCAGGATGTGCCTAAAATAATAAAAAAAAAATAAGTTTCACAATTAACAAAATAAAAGTAAAGTCCATTTCAAATACGAAGACCCGATTCCACTTGACAAAGTCATTAGGCGTCAACGATAGGATCACTGATAACAAAAGATACCCAAGACCGTTTTGTGGCGTGAAATTTTTTGCATACATCGGTATACGACACGTGTCAATTTGTAGTGGACCAATTAAATGACAAAAGTTTCGAGCCGCATCGGGCCTTCGTATTTGAAATGGACTATACACAATACTATCAAAAACTACATAAGACTAAAATGAAAATATAATAACCTTAAAACAAATGAAATCTGTATGTAAATCTTGACTATGACTAATACCTTGCATCAATTTCATTAATCTAACTTGAATATGAAATAAAACTGTGACTCACCCATAGACCACCCTGTAAAGTGTTCGAAACGTCAGGATGTAGTTGAATTTAATTAATACAATAATATACGTGATATAATCCGTTTAATTAGTTTTATTTCCTAAGTAATCATCGCGGTACCTAACCGAAGAAAATATAATTAACTTAAATATTATAATGCCTATAATCTATTCACATTTTAAATAGAAATGTATAAACAATAATGCATGCGTCAATTAAATAACCATAATTCAAATACAATTATTACAAAGACCTATTTCCCAGCAACGCTTCAGAAAACTTCCGCTACTGCCCACTAGATGGCGCCACAAGTACAACTGGCCGAAGACTTGATTGTAATTACGTTTGCTGCATTTAAAATTAAATCAACAAATGCTTGTTAAGACGTTATTATGACGGCAAGAATGCCATTCGTACAAATTAAGACGTCAAAACCCTATTAAGTGCTAAATGGTTTTGGTACAATACGTTCGTTAATAGAGTAACAAGGTACTTTTTGATAGAATCATCAACACCTGTAGAGTCTGAATGGGCTAATTATAAGATTTGAGAGCGAAGCAGTACCTCAAGATCTTTGTTGGTGACTGCCATTTTTGTATTTTTCATTATTATTAAGGAAGCCAAAATGGTCGGATTCTGATTAGGCTTTTATCGTCTACCGCAGTGGATAATCATTCTGTCACGTTGTGATGATTTAAGACCGAAAGCGATAGTTACTGTTAATAAGTAAATATGTATTTGCGTCGATAACTCGGATACACCTTTGTTTCCACTATGATGACGCTGCTGTCCATCTTCAATGCTCAATAAATGACTTTTGAATCGCATAATCGACCCTTACGACACTCACGGGAAGAATTGGGGTGGTGACAAATGTGTACTTACTGGCGTCACCACGCGGCCAACATCTGATTAACACACAGACACTTTCTACATCAATCAAGATTAAAATATATAATGGCCGTGTGGTGACGGCAGTTGGCCGTGTGGTGACGGCAGTAAGAATACATTTGTCACCATCCCAACTCCTCCTTCGGGTGTCGTAAGAGTCGACTAATGAATTGAAGTGTCACTGACCATTATTTGACAAAATATTGATGATGGGCAGCAGCGTCATCATAGTGGACACATTACTGCGATCGCCAATCCGCTTGCCCAGCGTGGCGATTATGGGCATTTACCTCCTAATGCGTCTATCTATACGCATAGTTAATTGGAGAGGCCTACGTTCAGCAGTGGACTATCATAGGCTGATGATGATGATGATGATGTTTTATATACCTAGTCAGTATTTATCATAACTACTTTTTTCTGCCACGAATTTAGGGTATAGTTAAGGCCTTTATGCATAGCGAAGTTGCCAATCGCTAACGCTTAGTAGCGTCATGTAGCGTATCGTAGTTTTCCCTCACTGTCACTCTTTTATATTAGTGCGACAAAGACAGTGAGCTGCCTTTCGATTACGATTGACGACTAAGTGTTAGCGATTGGCAACTTGTCTAAGCACGCTTATAATCCAAACAAGAATAACTATCGCGTCAAATAGTTAGTCATACTAGGTGATGGTGCTACTAAAAAGCGGGTGGTGGCTCAGTGGTTTAGACGTTTGACTTTCAATCCGGAAGTCGTGGGTTCAAATCCTGGCTTGTACCAATGAGTTTTTCCGAAACTTATGTACGGAATATCAGATGATATATTTTACCATTAGCTTTCGTTGAAGGAAAACATCGTGAGGAAACCTGCATACATCCGCAAAGAAATTCAAAGGTGTATGTGAAGTTCTCAACCCGCTTAGGGCCAGCGTGGGGACTACAGCCCAATCCCTCTCATATATGAGGCCTGTGCCCAGCAGTGGGACATTATATCTAAAATATAATATAATTATACTAGGTACTTATAGTGTGTAGGTACTCTGCCCAAAACCTTCGGCAAAAATTTAAAATGTAGGCGCGTATTGTTGATCGCTCACATTATAGTTTTTGTTAAAATTATTGATATTTATTTAGTATTAACGTAAGAACATAATATATTTGCGTACGTGTTTCACGATACCTATGTGTCAGCCACGTTTAATTACATAATTTTTCCTAACTAGTGCGGAAAAGTAAACTTTGCGCACTCTTCGTGCGTTAATTTATCTTTTTAAGGCACTTGTTATGAAAAATTATGTAAATTATAGTGGCTGACTTTGTACACACGATACATGTGTAAAAACTTCTTTTTGACTCGGGAGATTGTCGATGTCGACCTCTTTTCACTCGGGCTTCAACATTGACCCTCGTCGAAAAAAATTTTTTTTGCACTTGCATCAAAATGTACTACTATATATCCTACTAACGAATGGTATAATTATTATAGTTTTTCACATTACGGCTGTTTAAGGACGCAGGACTGTAAATGGGTAGTACAGCTATGTTGTTACGGCACTACGGGTGGTCAAACTGGCGAAGTATGTACCCATAATCATTCCACAAAGAAATCTGACATAACCTTATACAGGTTGTAATAAAAATAGTAGTAATCCGTTTCTAGGTTTATTCAGTATCGTATATTGATTAATACTATCACCAAATTAGAACCGTATTTAAACCGATTTTTCCAAGATCCTATACCATTCTGCATATTTTAAAGACAAACGGGTCTTAATCGCGTAAACTTACGTTTAATTATATCCTGACGTTTCGGGCAGAATCCGCTTGCCCAGCGTGGTGATTATGGGCATTTACCTCCTAATGCGTCTATACGCATAGTTAATAAGAGAGGCCTACGTCCAGCAGTGGACTAATATAGGTTGATGATGATGTTTCGGGCAGACACTGTTTGCGACCACGGGTGTAACGTCATGCTCGAAACGTCAGGATATAATTAAACGTAAGTTTACGCGATTAAGACCCGTTTGTCTTTACAATATGAGTGATAATCCTGAAAGTTTAAATCAATCAATCATGATTCTGGATTCGTATAAAAAAAAAACTAAATTAAAACCGACTTAAACCTATTTTCCAAAATCCCATCATCGGCAGGATTATCCAAGAAGGCATTCTGCAATCGTATACGATCAGCGATAAGTCACGTGACCTACTGACCATATTATATGGCGCAAAGTCTCAGCATAGCAGTCTAGCGCGGCAATGCGGCCAGCCTTCTGGGCACTCTACCTCCCCAGCAAGACCTGGGGCAATTTTTTTATTTATAATTTATCTTTACTGTGTTCATCTTTTCTTGTGTTTTTTGAAATAAACAAATGTTACTATGGTTATTTCAGACGTTAGGTGATGTAGGGGTCAGAACGTTCTATGGGTGCAAAACTTTAGCAAAATTTGTCAAGTGGACTTGACATAGCACTTACATTCATAAAATATACATATCTAGACACCCACACATTGTAAGTTGAAGATTCCGAGATAGGGAATAAAATTGGATACATAAAGATTTTTCAATAATATTCGTATTTGTCTTGGGTAAAGTGTTCCTATATTATGTCAATTTTAAAGTTATGTTAAAGTTTTGCACCCATAGTTCCGACCTCTAGGATGTGATGTTTCAAATAAAATGTATTTATTTTCTGTATGCAAATAGGTCAAGATCTGCTCTAAATAATCCATACAAAATACAGTATCTCTCATTTTCCGAGCCTTTGCAAATATAATACAAGCAAATTAGCTATGAAGAACCTCGTTATGACGCGGCAGAGGAATATAACTGAGGAAATTATATTTTTCAGTGAATGCTTTAGTTAAGTACTGTAGCCGTACCATGAACTGCCGCCGAGTTATTAACGCAGACCTAAATAAATATTTAAGGACATCTTACACTAATCGAACTAGTCCCATAGTAAGCTCAATTAAGGCTTGTGATGTGGCTACCAGGCGACGATATGTATATAGATAGATACATATACATACTTAAAACATACACAGCCACGACCAAGGAACAAATATTTGTGATAAATGAATACACAAATAATGCTCTCGCCGGGATTCGAACCCGGAACCTCCAGCTTCGTAGACAGAGTCACTACCAACTAGGCTACGGAGGAGACTAAGGGTCTCACCAAACCAATCGACGCGGAGTCGGCTTTCGCCGAGTGTTTTACACCACACTATTCGCATTTAGCCGATCGACCGTCTCCGCGGTTGAACACCTGCGTTAAGCAGTCTCATCCTCCTTGCGGCCGTAGAAACGCTCGATCGCCTGCGGTAGCAGTTGTAAAGCGGCGGTCGGCTCTCCCGTGCTCCGTCCTGCCGTCGAGACGTCCGACAGCACGCGTACAGCCGCCGAGTCCGACGAACAGTTAGATAGGACAGCGGGTGATCGGCAATCGTAAATCTCATTTTTGGAGACTAGTTGTTAGAAACTAGTTTGAAATTGAACAGACGTGTATGATTACGACAGTATTACTTCGTGTTGTCATATCTATTGCAGATTTTAATGTGGGTAATAATTCAAATGAATAAATACAAACGCATCAGTAGCTACTTCGGCCGTCATCGGCTCTTTTCGGCCGTCGTCAGCTATGTTCGGCCGTCGAAGACGCTGAACGGCTTCCGCCAGCTCTGACCGGTGCTTATCGCAGGTACTCGGCCGTGATCGGAGCCGTTCAACTCTTTCCGGCACCGTGCGGCGGTATTAGGAGATTTACGAATGCGAACGTGTGCGTTAGGCTGCAAACGGGGTCGTACGAATGCGAACAGCTTTACGGCAAAACGCCGTTTTCCCGTCGAAAGACGTCGTTTCGCGTGAGCCGAGCCGATTTACGATGTCCTCGCTCTTAAATATTGCGTTGACATAAAGCTTTTTCCGTACGCGATTAGCCGAAACGGCGTCGACTAGTTTGGTGAGACCCTTACTTTCTATCCGGCTTCCACGTGCCAATACGCGAGTACGAGCAGGATGACAATTTAAACACAAGTTACATCATATCAGTAACTATTAGGTAATAAATAAATACTGTACTGGGTCGAATTCTTGGGAATCTCGTAAATTATCTTTATTTTTTAAGCTCCTACATACATACATCATCTTATATCACTCCACTGCTGGACAACGGCCTCCCGTTAGCCTATGGGCATGGACGCATTAGGAGGTAAATGCCCATAATCGCCACGCTGGGCAAGCGGATTGGCGATCGCAGTAGTGTGTCCACTATTATGAGTGCTATGACGCTGCTCCTCGCCATCAATATTCGATAAAATAAATGGTTAGTGACACTTTTACCCCTTAGTAATCTCTTACGACACCCATGGAAAGAGTTGGGTTATAAACTTATAAAGCTCTTTATTTTATTTTATTTTCTTTATTGGGGAAGAAACAGACACGGGCAGATAAAGTACAAGTGGCAGGATATTTATACAGTATGTACCACCTGTGTCCTTAGACAATCCCACTTGGATTTATTACAAGTTTTCTGTAAGTGACATTGTCATCGGATCAGTTGGAACACGAATAGGTATTAGGTAGGATAATTTTTAATACTTAAACTTACATCAGTACTAATATTACATGAGTTCACATCTATGAAAGTAGGTCTTCAACTTTGGACTTGAAGTTTGCACGACTATCATGGAAAATGTCAGCCGAGACAAGGTATGTGTTGTAGCTTTGGCACATTCAACGTAATGGTGCACGGACGCCCGCATTAGTTAATAACGTATGCGGAGTGAAATTTGCACAAATTTTGAACAAGTAAAAACAAAATAAAAAAATTAAATTTAACTTGTGTCTCAATGCTAAATTAATTTGTATACAATTGTTAATTAAATTGGATAGTTTTGTCTGGTTTGGCATCTTTCTTTAGAAATTATGGCCAATTGAGTAGAACAATGTCGCACAACTGCATGTATTTTCCACAAGACACATTTGCTAAGGCCAAAATCGACGATGATTCTGATTTTTTAGAAGAAGGCAAGATTTGAAACACTGTTTTATAAAAATCTCGCATTCTTTTCGTTTCCAATAAATGATATTAGAAACCCTAGTGTAATGTAACAATTTGGCTACAGCCACTTTTCAGAAAGAGCTCGAATAAAGGAAATTACGTTAACCCGAATCACAAAATCGAACAGGGAGCTCAGAAATACTTCTAAATATGACAACAAAATTGATGAAAAACATCCTCAAACCATGGGCATTACGAAACATAAACAAAGAGCAAGCCTATCAACACGGAAAATAAAAATAAACAACTTTGAAAATATGACTTCGCCATTTGATCAAAAAGTGTAAAAAACACTGCTTTTTCAGTAACGGATGTCACGGTGAACGACTTATAGCTAATTTCAATTAAATATTTTTAGCATAATAAGTAAGTATCAATAGACCAATTAACAAGAATATGAAATATAATGAGCAAAGGATTTTTATTTAAAAAGTTTTCCTACAGAAGATAAAATTAGAGGCAAGAAAAATGCTAACATTTGTTTTTTCGACATCAATGGATAAAGTATCATAAAACTAAAGTTATACACTTTGAATTCAAGTAGTTTTTATCTTGCATGAATACTTGTTAAAATCGATATTAAAAAACGTACATGTTCAAGAAAATAATAATGATATCATTTATTTAATATAATATTAAACTTTGTGCAGATTTCATTCCGCATACGTTACCTAAAGATAAAAAAAAATATTTTCACTATTCCGAATTCTACCGCATTTTAACGAATTCCCGACTTACGCGACTATGCCTGTCACGCTTGACTTCTCCCTTTGGCCGCTGATTACAGACCATTGTACCCTGTGCCCCTGTATCCCTGTACCCCCGTACCCCCGTACAGTACACCAATCAAGACGGTTTTGGGGTTGGGGTAGTTTGTATATAAAAATGAGTGATTATTAATATGGAATATAATTTAAATTGCCGTGTGGTGACGGCAGTAAGAATACATTTGTCATCACCCCAACTCCTTCTGCGGGTGTCGTAAGAGTCGACTAAGTGATTGAAGTGTCACTGACCATTATTTGATAAACGATTGATGATGGGCAGCAGCGTCATCGTAGTGGACACATTACCCTCTTGCCCAGCGTGGCGATTATGGGCATTTACCTCCTAATGCGTCTATACGCATAGTTAACAGGAGAGGCCTACGTCCAGGGGCCTATTTCTCGTAACTATTAGTGGCGTGTTTTGTATATCTCTATTTCATAAAACAAGGTACTATCACACATTTCTAACAACTTATATACTTATACCGACAGCATAATATGGCAAGAGTTCTTTACAAAGCCTATTTTAGAATATCGCTTTAAAAAAACAATTAGTGTGAAAAAACCTTTGCTTCAAAGAGCACTGTTGTAAATAAAAAATATATATAAGTTACTCTTTAGATAATAAAATTAAGGACCAACTTAAGTCTATGGTCAAAAACACCAATTTCATAGAAGTACCCATATATCCATAATATAATTTTTGAAGCAAACTGTACATGACACTATCCAAATCAATTATTTACAAAGTAACCAATCAAAACACGTTACAATTTTAATAAGATAAAGCTGTCTGTACCAAGCATTGATTGATAAAAGTCAGCTACGTATGCGAAAAACTTCAGACACGACATTTCACAAAAACCTCCCATTAATACCTAAACGCAACAACCACTCGTTTCTTTTTACCTAATTTGAACCCATATACCTCTGCGTTTTAGGTTCAATGTGATACAATTTTGAAATGAAACGTAAGATATTTTTATTGTAGCGCTGTAAAAAGGCTCGCGCGGTACGTTTGGTGCGAGGGAGAGGGCTGAAAGAAGGAGAGAGGGGATAAAAAATTGCGCGTGAGTTGAGGTGCGCGCATAGTTGGTGCAGGGCAAAGATGTGGGATGTAGAATGGACAGAGAGATCGACAATTTGATAGGTATTCATATATTATCGAACCGAGTTACTCACGTAACCACGAACGAGTAGGGCTTTGACTGAGGGTGCTCCGGACGAGGAACATCTTAATGGGTCGAAATATGTCATTAAATACGTGAGTAACCCGGTTCAATAATATTTTAATATGTCTTTGAGTCTCTTTGAGTTTGATAGGTACATGGAAAAAGAATCAGCAAAGTATCATTTCACAAATAGTTTGCCAAATGTGTCTAGGTACCTATTCGTCAGCCTCCGTAGCGAAGTTGGTAGTGACCCTGCCTATGAAGCTGGAGGCTATGCGTTAAAATCCTGGCGAGCAAAAGCAAAAGCAAGTAAAAGTTGACCAATGTAGGATTCTAATCTAACCAATGTCCTTAGCTTTCAGGGCTGACGCCTGACACCATTCAGCCGCCCAGTCAGTCTGGTACTTCTAATTGTGAAGATTTTTATTAGACTCTAGTCTATTCATATTTTAAAACAAACGGGTCTTAATCGCGTAATCTTACGTTTAATTATATCCTGACGTTTCGGGCATGACGTGATCGTGAAAGTTTAAATCAATATATCTAGTCTATTCAGCCCGTGTCCAGTTGTCCACCCACTGCTGGGTATAGGCCTCTTCTTTATTACGCCACTTACCTCGGTCCTCTGCTAGTCGTATCCACTGCTTTGTTGTTCGGCAGATGTCGTCGGACCATCTTGTCGGTGGTCTCCCGGCAGATCTTCTTGATCTTTTATTAGAGTGCTAGAAAAAAATACAATTTTACTGAAAACAAGCCACGAATACTAAAATAAACTGCATCCACGATTATCACTCATATTTTAACGACAAATGGGTCTTAATACTGTAACGTCATTGTCGAAACGTCGGGATAATATAAAACGTAAGTTATGATAATATAACGTTATTATTATTTTTTTTTTTTATACCACGTCGGTGGCAAACAAGCATACGGCCCGCCTGATGGAAAGCAGTCACCGTAGCCTATGGGCGCTTGCAACCCCAGGGGTGTCACATGCGCGTTGCCGACCCAATAAGAACTTGTACACTCCTCTTTTGAAGAACCCCATTCTGTAGTCCAACGGGAAAACCTCGGCAGGGAGCTCATTCCACAGACGGACCGTCCGCGGGAGGAAGTTCCTCTGAAACCGCACGGTGCGCGACCATTTAGGTTGCAAGGTGTGAGGATGAGCGCCCAGTCGGTGGCGAGCGGTGCGATGATGAAAAGTGGACGTTGGCATCATGTCGAACAGTTCTTCAGAGCACAACCCATTGTACAGACGATAGAACACACATAAGGAGGCGAAGTCTCTCCTTAGACTTAAGGGTTCAATACCGCCTGTGAGTCTGGGATCGTCGACTATTCGGACAGTTCGTCTCTGAACCGAGTCAAAGGGTGCAAGCTGGTATACAGGTGCTCCTGCCCAGAGGTGACAGCAATACTCCATATGGGGTCTGACTTGCGACTTATATAACAGAAGTCTTTGCCCCGGAGTAAAGTATCCCCTCACTTTATTGAGCACCCCGAGCTTTTTGGATGCCAGCGTAGCTTTTCCCTCTAGGTGACATCGGTATTGGACGTCGTTGGAAATGTCGACTCCGAGGATCCCAATACTGGATGACATGGTAAGAGCTGTGTCTTGGAACTTTGGAGCCACAGTAAATGGGGTTTTTTTAGCGGTAAACGCGCAAACTTGTGTCTTTGTGGGGTTGAACCTGACTAGGTTATCCCGACCCCATAACGAGACTCTAGATAAAGTGTTCTCGATGTCAGACACAAGTTTTCCGCGACTTTCCAGTACCACAGAGCGAGGGATATTAGCACGGTTATTATAATTATTTACTTATATAAGAAAAAAAAAACTATGAAAACGGATAAACTCGCGCATATTAATTAACTTTAATTTCATTCCGACGTTTCGAACACTTTACAGGGTTCGTGGTCTGCGGACGATCCATATCCATCCGTTTTCATAGTTTTATTTCATGTGTAATCCTCGCGGTAACCGAAGAAAATATTACTTATATAAGTTAGTACCTAAATATAAACTGTCTCATCTAAACCTATTAATCTTTGTGATCAAAGTGCCCGCCGCGCAGGTTTTATTTTTAAAGCCCTGCAAAAACCTGAGGCCCTAGAATGTACGGACCTAGATTTAATTAAACTATTTTTTAGATCTGCCGATATCCTGCAGTGTGAGATTTCCGGCACCTACATAGTTCTACATACCCCGTCTATTTAGTATTGGGTCATTACATAATTACATTTATATAATTATTCTGACTATTAGAGACTTCATCTCTAGTTAATGTACTATATCTGTATTTATATTAAATAAAGTTTATGTTTCGTTTTTAATTAAATGCATGTTAGCTGTAAGATGTTACAAAACTATTATTTGAAAAAAAAAAGTCCCGCTGATTTTCTTGCCGGATTCTTCTCAGGCAGTGGTGTAGAGTTAGAGCCGAAAGTAGTTTTTTTTTCTCTAATTCGCTATTTAGTTTAACGACTCAAAAGCGCTCGTTGCTGGGCCTAATGGAATAAAGAATATTTTGACTTTGACATTACAGGAAAATTCACCAAAGCTGGCACGAATGGAATGAATAAAATGAATGACATCTATCATTGTGTGCATGCGGCCGTGCTATACCAACCTGTATCTACTGTCATTTTGACATCCACACATAGATACATTCTGTCACTTACTCGATCCATTCGTGAATTTACCTGTACCTATGAAATTTAAGTTAGAGATTTCTTTATTATTACTCATAAAAACCATACAGTTCACTTAAATGAGCTTAAATATTAGGTTTTCTTAAAATAAGCATATGTAGCAGGATCGCTAGAGGCTTATAATTATAATATATTACTAGTAAGTATGTGTAACTTCAATTTGGTTTTAAATGCACTAAGAGACTCACAATCCTTGGCGTTTTTGGTCATAGACTTTAGTTGGCTCCTGATTTTATTATCTAAAGAATAACTTAGATTTTTTTTGTTTTCAATAATTCACTGTGTAATATAGGTGTTTTCACACTAATAATTGTTTTTTTTCTCAACCTTAAAACAACTCTTGCCATATATGCTGCCGGTTCGTACTCGTATGTTTCAAATAGATATAAATGTATGATAGTACCTTGATTTACGAAATATAAAAATATACAAAGATAGTTTTTTTTTAGAATTTTATACTGAGTAGTTTAAAAAATAGAGGGGAGGGGGGGATACTTGTTTCGACTTTCAGAGCCGATATCTCGAAAATGGTTCGCTTAAATAAAAATATGTTTTAGAAACCATTATATATTTTTTTAAAGATCTTTCTATTGATAGCCCACACGTCTATGTACAACGCAAAAAATTCTACCCTTTAGTTACATGTATGGAGGCCCCCCACCCCAATTATTGTTTTTACAATCACATCACATCACACATCATCAGCCTATGAATAGTCCACTGCTGGACGTAGGCCTCTCCTATTAACTATGCGTAAAGACGCATTAGGAGGTACATGCCCATAATCGCCACGCTGGGCAAACGGATTGGCGATCGCAGTAATGTGTCCACTATGATGACGCTGCTGCCCATCATCAATCTTGTAGAATGGTCAGTTTTTACAATATAGTATCATAATTATGTAGCGGTTCATGCAATACATATTCTTACCAAATTTCATTACTGTAGCATTTATAGTTTCTGAGTAAATCGGCTGTGACAGACGGACTGACGGACATGACGAATCTATAAGGGTTCCGTTTTTGCCATTTTGGCTACGGAACCCTAAAAAACAATACCAATATGAAGACAAATTTTATTGTAACATTTAACTTCATAATTATCTTCTCACAAAGGGTGTTAATGCTAAACCAATTTCGATGCAACTCGAACCACTGAACTGGATAAGGGGAAAATAGGGTTCCCATCCATCGACGCGGAATGTCCACGCGTCCCTCGTTACCCTATTTGCCTACCCTTACCCTATTTGAGCAAATTGTTGCAAAAATTGCAAAATGGTTTGTAGTTTAAGAGGTAGGACGGATATGTGACGTTTTGGTTGTAAGTAGTTTTTAATCTATATTGAATAGAGAGTTAATAAGTTCTTAGACTTTTAAAAAACATATGAGCTTTTAAAATGAGTTGTCATTTGAAGTTTGACAGTTTGATTTATTATAATACTAGTCAGTTGCTGTGTAAAATTATAATAATCATAATATGCATTTTTATAGTACCTACAGATGGTGCCTTTTTAGGCTCTAGTGCGAGAAGTGGGTCAGGTCGAAACTTCCAAGGGCCACCTGTACTGGAAAACATCGTACGATACCTACACGTGCGTAATAGTACATTTCCTAACTAGTGCGGGAAAATTTTTTTTCGGCGAGGGTGAAACTTGGAGCCCGAGTGAAACAAGGGCGACAATCACCCGAGTTAAAAAAAGTTTTTGTACGTGTAAGGGACGATTTTTTTCATAACAAGTGTGTCAAAAAGAGAAATGACCGCGAGTGAAGCGTGCGCAAAGGTTACTTTTCCGCACTAGTTAGGAAAGAGAAATTTCCTAACTCGTGACGTGTTGTCTTGTACTTTGTTCTTGTTTTAATTTAACACCACAGCTAAGAAAGATTTGAAAAAAATGAATGATAAATAAAAGTAGGCCGCTCATCGACCACTAAATTAAAAAAAAATGTTTGTTTTCACAGTTGATCACAATGGACTCGCCCATAACGGTCACAATGGACTCGTCCGTCCCACGAGAACCACTGATTTGTGTAACCCTATTAGCTTATACTAATAGGGCTTAATAGGGACGGGAGCTACGAAGAGATGGATGCGGTGTCAACTTTTTTTTTTATTCTGATTAGGTAGACGTTTCACCATGATCATACTGGTGATAATAGATCGCAACCGGTCGATGCGGCAAATTTTCTAGCCCTTATCTACAATAATAATGGATCAAAAATCTTTTCGTTGTCTCGTTTCATACCACTCTGTCACGCTTTTAGTTTCCATTTCGACTCAGTATATAAAAAAATCCGGTGCACTTGTATTTATTTTTCACGCTAGATTTTAATCCATACATCAGAAATTGAAAACAAAACATCATCTCATACAAAAATCACCACTGTGTCACGTTTTTTAGCGACACAAAATAAGACAACGAAAAGAATTTTGATCCTGATATGAATTTCACATTTTACACAATGACAATTCATTTTTAAATATATATATATATATTACTCTGAATACTCCGAAAAATCCTCATTATTAAGTATCACTTTTTTTTTGCTTTTACGAAGGTTCAAGGTCTAGGGCAGTCTTTACATTACTAATATAAATCCTTGGGATATGTTTTATTTTTTTTATTTACGTACATTAATGCTATTTTGATGCATTTTTAACGTAATATTTTGAATTTGTTATTCTTTATCCTACTTGTATCAAAGTGAAGACGCTAATTTTTTTGTTAGTAAATGCTTTATTTGTAGTAATATTTTTACAAAAAGAAAATATTAAAAAAACCCAATAGTTTTTTTTTATCAATAAATTTCTAAATTCCAGAATTTCTCAAAAAAAAAATTTTCAAAAATTCATAACTCGAAAACTACAAAAAATCGGCTAACATACATGGGGTATATTCTGATAGCCCATGACGTAAGGAACCTAAAAAAAATTTTTTGACGTCAAGGCTTGGACCACCCTGTATATATATCAGTTCAAATAAAGATATTTCGGGGAATGAAAGTTTTTTTTGTCACTTTTGTCGTCTTATTTGGATATGTATTTGAATGCTTTGCTTTTACTTTTAGGATTTTAGAAACGATACATTTCATAGTAAGTATTATGTTTAAATATTTATCACACACATGAGTTATAATTCTAAAAAGTATTATGTTATAACAAATATGAAATAGTACATTTCGATACAAGTGCAAAACATTTTTTTTTCGACGAGGGTGAAAGTTGGAGCCCAAGTGAAACGAGGGCGACAATCACCCGAGTTAAAAAGAAGTTTTTACACGTGTATCGAACGACTTTTTTCATAACAAGTGCCTTAAAAAGAGAAATTTAGCCAGCGAAGCGTGTGCAAAGTTTACTTTTCCGCACTAGTTACGAAAATATTGTTATAAGCACTGTTACCTTATTTAAGATGTACGAATTTTGTAAATTACGAATGTACCCTTAGCAAAAAATATTTGAGTTAAATACTACTTTGTTCTAGTTCTAGGTTTGCTAAATGTTCAGAAATTATTTCCTTTCAATTACCACATCCATGCTCTATATTATAAATCCGTGTCATAAGGCAGATTACACACCCTCGCAATTTAGCTAGCCCCCCGCCGCGCGTGCGAACACGCCTTTATCCCGAGTTACACACAATAAGAATGAAGAATCACATTAGTATCGTATTGACAACCATCGTATTGATTACTATTATAAAGAGCGGATTTGCATACCGTGTTACCCGAGTCAAAATACTTTTCGTTGTCTTATTTTGTGTACCTAAAAAACGTGACACAGTTGTGATATTTGTATGAGATGATGTTTTGTTTTAATCTTTTGATTTATAGATTAAAATATAGCGTGAGAAAGAAATACAAGTGCATCGGATTGTTTTTATATACCTACTGAGTCGAAACAGCAACTAAAAGCCTGACAGAGTGGTATGAAACAAGACAACGAAAGGAATTTTGACCCACCCCCTTATTCATAAATGTCTCCTAGATTCCCGGTTAGTGACAGCAACAGGAATACATTTGTCACCACCCCATCTCTTCCAGCGGGTGTCGTAAGAGTCAACTAAGGGATTAAAGTGGCACTGATCATATTTGATTAAAGATTGATGACGGGCAGCAGCGTCATCATAGTGGACACATTACTGCGATCGCCAATCCGCTTGCCCAGCGTGGTGATTATGGGCATTTACCTCCTACTGCGTCTATACGCCTAGTTAATAGGAGAGGCCTACGTCCAGCAGTGGACTGAGAGAGGCTGATGATGACTTTTTCCTAATTGGAACACCTACGACACTGAAAAGTCCCTTAAACAAATAAACCTTATTTTATAACATCCTGTAACACATTAGGTATGTTAGTTAAAAGTCCTTAACTGATGAAATAAAACTATGAAAACGGATAAACTCGCGTATATTAACTAATTTTAACTTCATTCCGACGTTTCGAACACTTTACAGGGTTCGTGGTCTGCGGATGACTGACTGTAATATTAACTGGAAGAGATCCCTTATAGGGATAAGTTCGCTTTTGTACTGATTTTAACAGTTATTTGTTATGTTATGTTCTGTTTTCTGTACAAAAAAGTGTTTTACTACTACTATTCGTACTAGGTACTAAAAGTAAAGATTTATCTACAATTCTGCTTATGGGGTTTCTACTTTTCGCCGTTGACATGTAATCAAAACATGTTTGACAAATATTCGTTTGACGACGAAAACATTTACTTAAATTCGTATATAAGTATAATCAATTTAATTGTGAGACCAATTTAACTGGACGCACGTTGTTGACTATTAAGAATAGAATTTCGTTAATAATTTGAAATTGGAACGTTTTGTCGATAGTTGTTATGGCGTGCTTTATTTTGTATTAAATACTGCCTTTGGTTTAATTGTTAAAATACAAACATGGTTCAAATTCATCCGTGTTTCTGTTTTGAATCATCTTTTTTAGGGTTCCGTAGCCAAAATGGCAAAAACGGAACCCTTATAGATTCGTCATGTCCGTCTGTCCGTCTGTCCGTCTGTCCGTCTGTCACAGCCAATTTACTCGGAAACTATAAATGCTACAGTAACGAAATTTGGTAAGGGTATGTGTTATATGAACCGCTACAGGATTATGATACTAAATTGTAAAAAAAACCATTGGGGTGGGGGCCCTCCATACATGTAACTGGGGGATAAAAAAAATTTTTTAGTTGTATATAAGCGTGTGGGGTATTAATAGAAAGGTCGTTGAAAATGATATGAAGGTTTATACATTTCATTTTTATTTAAGCAAATTATTTTCGAGATATCAGCTCTCAAAGTATGAAAAATGTGTCCCCCCCCTTTATTTTTTAAACTACGCGATATAAAATTCTAAAAAAAATATATGTTATGCACATTAATAAACTCTATCAACGATTTTTGGTTTGATTAAATTACGAACGGAACCCTTATAGATTCGTCATGTCCGTCTGTCCGTCTGTCACAGCCAATTTACTCGGAAACTATAAATGCTACAGTAACGAAATTTGGTAAGGGTATGTGTTGTATGAACCGCTACAGGATTATGATACTAAATTGTAAAAAAAACCATTGGGGTGGGGGCCCTCCATACATGTAACTGGGGGATAAAAAAAATTTTTTAGTTGTATATAAGCGTGTGGGGTATTAATAGAAAGGTCTTTGAAAATGACATGAAGGTTTATACATTTCATTTTTATTTAAGCAAATTATTTTCGAGATATCAGCTCTCAAAGTATGAAAAATGTGTCCCCCCCCCTTTATTTTTTAAACTACGCGATATAAAATTCTAAAAAAAATATATGTTATGCACATCAAAAACGGAACCCTTATAGATTCGTCATGTCCGTCTGTCCGTCTGTCCGTCTGTCCGTCTGTCCGTCTGTCACAGCCAATTTACTCGGAAACTATAAATGCTACAGTAACGAAATTTGGTAAGGGTATGTGTTGTATGAACCGCTACAGGATTATGATACTAAATTGTAAAAAAAACCATTGGGGTGGGGGCCCTCCATACATGTAACTGGGGGATAAAAAAAATTTTTTAGTTGTATATAAGCGTGTGGGGTATTAATAGAAAGGTCTTTGAAAATGATATGAAGGTTTATAGTACTGGTACTTTCCTGGATCCGGCCTCTCTTAGGCTCACAACCGGCCTGAGACTCGGGGCCGCGGTATGTACCCCTCACTTATGCTGTTGTGGCACAGACGTGGACCGACTGGGACACCACGGACTAAGTTGTCAAAAAAGCGCAGGCCGTATTTCCAGACATGCGACGCTTAACGACATAATCCGCAGGTCTCTTGCCACGATCAACGTACCTGCTCTTCTTGAGCCTACTGGTATTATTAGGGATGATGGTAAGAGACCTGATGGTGTGTCTTTGGTTCCTTGGAGCTTGGGACGGATGTTGGTATGGGATGCTACTTGCGTAGATACCCTGGCACCGTCCCATCTTCAACGAACTACGTTTAAGGCAGCCGCTGCGGCTGAAAATGCCGAATTTTTAAAACGTAATAAATATAAGGGCCTCGGCAAAGAGTACGATTTTGTACCGTTTGGCGTAGAAACTTTAGGTTCTTGGGGCCCCAGCGCACGCAAATTGTTTGCTGAGATCGCGAAACGTCTGGTTGATGTAACTAGAGACCGAAGAGCTGGCGACTTCCTCGCACAACGCATCAGTATTGCGATACAGCGAGGAAATGCCGCCAGCATCCTCGGTACAATGCCACAAGGGCCAATCTTAGATATAGGTTAGGTTAAGTAGATTAGTTAGATTTAATCTATGTACATAAATATTGTAGTTTTGAAAATAAATATATAAAAAAAGGTTTATACATTTCATTTTTATTTAAGCAAATTATTTTCGAGATATCAGCTCTCAAAGTATGAAAAATGTGTCCCCCCCCTTTATTTTTTAAACTACGCGATATAAAATTCTAAAAAAAATATATGTTATGCACATTAATAAACTCTATCAACGATTTTTGGTTTGATTAAATTACCTCCTATGGTTTTTGAAGTAGGTTGATTTAACTGTATTTTTTTTATAATAAATTGATAATGGTACGGAACCCTTTGCGCGCGAGTCCGACTCGCACTTGGCCGGTTTTTTTTTTTCGATATTATTAGGTACATAACCTATGTACTAGTAATTTACCGAAATTTTTGTTCATCTGTATTGGTGCTTAAAATTACATTATTTTAGTCGTTACTTCGATACATTTGTTTTTAATAGTGTCTATGTAACAAAGTTTACTCGCATAAAATAGGTATTGATTTTTCTTGTATAATATCCAAAAATCAATTTTTAAATGATTTTCCCATGTTCGGCTTAAATGTTTAAAATTCCTATACCTATATTATTTTTGTTTTTTCCTTTATTTTGAGGTCTGAGGGAAAATAAACAAATAAAACAACGCTTCCTTAAAAAATAAACTTGAGTGAATCTGGCAATTTTGTAAATATTGCGTAATTTCTAATCAAAAGCTTTTTCTATTTCCGACAAAAAAATCCCAAATAAATTCCCAATCATTTTACACGCTTATCGATTTTTCACTTGTATTACCGTTATACAAAGTATAAGGAAAATAGTAACGCAATAGGAATAAAAATCGCTGGACACTTTTTTCGTCAGAAATGGATAGAGCTTGTGATTTTAACTCAAAATTACGTAAAAATATCATAATTAATTTGACGTCTTTGACATTATCGTGAAACATGTTCGCCGATACAGTTTTACGTTAATAGGTACAGTCGAGTGCATTAATATACAGGGTGTTTTTTTTTCGACCGTTCAAATTCTACGTAGTGAATGTGTAGGTCATACTCACCAACTTTTACTATGGGGACAACGTCGAAATCGCGAAAAAAAAATCAGCTGTTTCATACAAATTGGCGGCATTACGCCGGCCGAAATGTATGAAACAGCTGATTTTTTTTCGCGATTTCCACTTTGTCCCCATAGTAAAAGTTGGTCAGTATGACCTACACATTCACTACGTAGAATTTGAACGGTCGAAAAAAAAACATCCTGTATAGACACATTTGTAAGGGATCAGTATGGAGAAGTGTATATATATATTAATGCCCTTGACTCCACTTATAAAAAAGTATCAACAATTTTCACTAAAAATGTTCTGTGAACTCAAGGTTTAAGGATTTAAGTTCGTAATAAAACCACGATCGTGTTCAAAAAGTGCTTCATTATGGAATAATGCAAGTTTTAATATTTGTTTACATTTTTTTGGTATCCTACTAACGAATATTAATAAATATTTGTGAACATCTTTACACAAATCGAGGTAGTCCCCACGGTAAGCTCAATTAAGGCTTGTGATGTGGGTACCAGGTGACGATATATATAATAGATTTGTTCTTTGGACATGGCCGTCTATGTACCTAAGTAAGTAAGTATCTATATGTATCTATGTCCAAAGAACAAATATTTGTGATAAATAAATACACAAATAATGCCCTCGCCGGGATTCGAACCCGGAACCTGCATCTTCGTAGGCAGGGTCACTACCAAACTACCAACTAGGCTACGGAGGCTGACGAATGGTGTACCTATACACAATCCTGTTCACATTACTTACTACTATTAAAATGAGCAATTCATTATTTTCATATATTTTGCACGCATCTATTTTTTATCACTACTTTCCATTACGATAAAACCTAATAGCAATTTGAACTAATAAATGATATTTACTTATAATCCAAATTACTACAATATTACCTTTAAGTACCTAGACCGATCAATTACTGTATAAATACCGTTATAATTATAATCAATAAATTGAAAGGTTACTACTATTAATAAACCAGAAAGTCGTAAGTCTATGAAAAATGGCGAGAAATACACTTTTTTTCCTTAAAACCGGTAATGTAATGAATATGTAACATTGTATTTTTATAGCTCAATTTGTCCTGAAAGTGTGAAGAGGTACGCGTAGTGAATAACAAGTGTAGTTTAAGAGATAAGTGGGTAGAGACAGACAGATGTGGTTTCAATAAGACCTTGAACAATTTTATGGTATTTTATTTAAAAACCTGGATGGTTAGCCAAGATGCCAATCGCTAACGCTTAGTAGCGTAACGTAGTTTTCCCTCTCTGTCACTCTTTCATATTAGTGCGACAAAGACAGCTGCTTTTCGTTTACAATTGACGATTAAGCGTTAGCGATTGGCAACTTGTCTAAGCACCCTGGTCATTTGCCTCCGTACGTTACTTAGCAAATAATGTCCTCATTTACGAAGCTGTATGCAGATCGAATCTCAAGGTGCTTAGCCAATTTGCCAATCGCTAACGCTCGCGCTCAATCGTCAATCCTGAACGAAAGGCAACGAACTGTCTTTGTCACACTAATAAGAAAGAATGACAAAGAGGGAAAACTGTGATACGCTACTATTAAGCGTTTGCGATTGGCAACTTGGCGAAGCATCCAGTATAGCAATTACACTGGGGGCCCGTTTCTCAAAAAGCTCTTGTGAAATAGGCCCTTGGTCGTTTGCCGCATGCGGTCATCGAATAGTAAGAGGTTGCCAGGCAACCGACAATATTTGCATGCGGTTAACGACCCAGCGTAATTGACGCATAAGTACGTTTATTTGAGTACATATAAATTGATGTTTTATATTCGTGAAGTATACCTTTACTATACATCTATTACGATATTTATCTATTATGTCGTCGCTTAGTACGCAGGACTTATCTGTAACTATATTTTTATAAAATAGTATTATTTTTTGTAAAACAAATGACATCAACGCGTCTTGTAGTTCACTTTTCCCTATAAAAGATATCAACGCGTTTCGACTAAATATTCTCAAACTTCGTTTCTTTGGGTTTGACGAATAGACGTAAATTTTGGTTCGCAGAAAACTGCAAAGTAAGTGAAATGATTTTTCATTTTACCTTAAGTACTTGGTTTCCAAAACCATCACGGTTGTATGAACCACTATAATAATCAATCGTTAAGGGCACCTTTTCTTAATAAACTCCGATAAAAACCCATCCCAAATGATGTCACCTCAAATTTTGTCCAACATCCCAAAACTAAAAAACCGGACCCCCAATAATTACGCACAAACAAACATAAACTCACGGACGAATTATAGTACAAAATTATAGTCCGGCGGCGTATAATTTTTGAAATTTCGGACGCATCGGTCGTGTCATTTTTGTTTCGTAAAAAATCGGAAATTGTCGGTTTTTGTGCTTTGGCGCCGTATCTAGGGGATGTGATTATCATAGATAATCGAAGTTGGGTGAAATTATATGTATTCATTAGATGTAAGCGCCAGACGGAGAAAATAAATATGGTAATCTTAAGGAGTATACATCACATCATAAACCTTTCTCATTTCACTGCTGTACGTAGGCCTCTCCTATTTAGGTACCTTTTAAGGGCCATACTATTTTTAGGACAAGTTAAACAATAGCCCAGTGTCCTAAAAAAAGGACTTTGTATTTTTAGTTTTGGGACCTATAAAATAAAATTCATATTTCTTTGAAAAATGTGACGTCATGTGCCGGTACCTATTACTAAATTTTGTTGTCCTAAAAATACGAGTAGGACGGTGGGCCTTACGAGGTTAACTATGCTTATAGACGCATAAGGAGCTGAATGCACATAATCGCCACGCTGGGCAAGCGGGTTGGCGATCGCAGTAACGTGTCCACTATGATGACGCTGCTACCCATCACCAATCTTCTATCAAAAAATGGTAATTTATGCAACATTTATTGCTTTTTTTAACTTCAGGAATATGCTGTTAAAATGTTTCCCTATCCTCACGGCCACCTTCAATATGGTCACAAAGCGAAATCGTACAAAAATCATACAACAATCGATGTCTAATCGAGTGGGCAAGTGCCCGTTTATAAGGAATCGGCAAACGAGCAGCGGTTCTCTGTAATGGGACGGCGTGTGTCCACTGCGTCACGGGAATTCGAGGTTTAGTTTATATTATTTAAATTTTCACTACTGGGTAATTTGCAGAAAAAGTGTACCTTTTAATGTCACGAAAATAAGTATGTAAATTGAGATTTCTCAGTTTAGTTACTCCCATACTAAAGGTATGAAAAATTCTGTAACAAATTTGAGATTTTTTTATCAGTTTCGTTACATTTCGTTTCATACGTTTAGTATGGGAGTAACTAAACTGAGCAATCTCAATTTACATACTTATTTTCGTGACATTAGGGACAATTTTTTTGTTTCATAACTGAAAAGTACGCACGATGCCGAGTAAAATGATGTATTTTATTCCATGATCGCCAAAAAAATTAAAAGGTACACTTTTTCTGCAAATGACCTTACTACCTATCAGAGTTGGGCGTAATCAATTCCTTTTGGAATTAATTACAGGGTTACATTCCAGTAATGACGATTCCTCAGTAATGAATTACTAGTATAATAAAAATTACTGTAATGCTGTACTATGGTTACGCCTGTAATCCATTCCTTTGGGATCGGTATTGTAATCAGCTACTGTAATATTGAATCCACCGTAATCAAATACTTCTGTAATCTGCATTACTTACAAAGTAATTTTGTTACTATTACTCGAAGAAATTGTTTTTGATTTATATGTCATTCTAGTTGATATCTGACATCCTAGCAGTTTCATGAATGTTAAAAACGTATTCTGAAAATGTAGTATATTTTTAAGATCCAAAATGGCGGCAACTTTTTTTTGCAATCTTCATCATTATACTCGTTTTTGACTAATTCGCATACGTGGAATCCGATTTTCGGGTCCATTCTAAGATCCAAGATGGCGGCAACTTTTTTTAGCAATTTTCATCATTATACTCGTTTCCGACTAATTCGCATACGTGGAATCCGATTTTCGGGTCCATTCTAAGATCCAAGATGGCGGCAACTTTTTTTAGCAATTTTCATCATTATACTCGTTTCCGACTAATTCGCATACGTGGAATCCGATTTTCGGGTCCATTCTAAGATCCAAGATGGCGGCAACTTTTTTAGCAATTTTCATCATTATACTCGTTTCCGACTAATTCGCATACGTGAAATCCGATTTTCGGGTCCATTCTAAGATCCAAGATGGCGGCAACTTTTTTTAGTAATTTTCATCATTATACTCGTTTTCGACTAATTCGCATACGTGGAATCCGATTTTCGGGTCCATTCTAAGATCTAAGATGGCGGCAACTTTTTTTTGCAATTTTTGTCATTATACTCGTTTCTGACTAATTCACATCCGTGGAATCCGATTTTCGGGTCCATTCTAACATCCGAGATGGCGGTACAATGTTTTTCTTTTTTTTTGTAATTATTGACATTGTAGTCGTTCTTACATACACGAACTTATCGTCAATTTAAGATCTAGGATCTATGGACCTACCTAGTGGAAGTATAATATTTGGATTCCACGTGCGTGAATTAGTCAAAAACTAGTATGACAAAAATTGCTAAAAATTGTGTCGCCATCTTGAATCTTCAAATGAACCCTAAATTCGGGTACCACGTATGTGAATTAGTCGAAAACGAGTATAATGATGAAAATTGCGTAGGTACAAAATTCAATAACATGCAAAAAAAGACGACGCCGTCTTGGATCTTACAATGGTTTCTAAATTCAGGTCTCACGTATGTAAATTAGTCAAAAACGAGTACAATGACAAAAATGACAAAAAAAAGAAAAAAATTGTGCCGCCATCTTGGATCTTAAAATGGACCCTAAATTCGGGTTCCACGTATGTGTTTTAGTCGAAAACGAGTACAATGACAAAATAGACAAAAAAAAGAAAATAATTGTGCCGCCATCTTGGATTTTAAAATGGACCCTAAATTCGGGTTCCACGTATGTGTATTAGTCGAAAACGAGTATAATGACAAAAAAAGAGAAGAAAATTGTGCCGCCATCTTGGATCTTAAAATGGACCCTAAATTCGGGTTCCACGTATGTGTTTTAGTCGAAAACGAGTACAATGACAAAAATGTCAAAAAAAAAAGAAAAAAATTGTGCCACCATTTTGGATCTTAAAATGAACCCTAAATTCGGGTTCCACGTATGTGTTTTAGTCGAAAACGAGTACAATGACAAAAATGTCAAAAAAAAAGAAAAAAATTGTGCCGCCATCTTGGATCTTAAAATGGACCCTAAATTCGGGTTCCACGTATGGGTATTAGTCGAAAACGAGTATAATGACAAAAATGTCAAAAAAAAAGAAAAAAATTGTGCCGTCATCTTGGATCTTAAAATGGACCCTAAATTCGGGTTCCACGTATGGGTATTAGTCGAAAACGAGTATAATGACAAAAAAAGAGAAGAAAATTGTGCCGCCATCTTGGATCTTAAAATGGACCCTAAATTCGGGTTCCACGTATGGGTATTAGTCGAAAACGAGTACAATGACAAAAATGACAAAAAAAAAGAAAAAAATTGTGCCGCCATCTTGGATCTTAAAATGGACCCTAAATTCGGGTTCCACGTATGGGTATTAGTCGAAAACGAGTACAATGACAAAAATGACAAAAAAAAAGAAAAAAATTGTGCCGCCATCTTGGATCTTAAAATGGACCCTAAATTCGGGTTCCACGTATGTGTTTTAGTCGAAAACGAGTACAATGACAAAATAGACAAAAAAAAGAAAAAAATTGTGCCGCCATCTTGGATTTTAAAATGGACCCTAAATTCGGGTTCCACGTATGTGTATTAGTCGAAAACGAGTATAATGACAAAAAAAGAGAAGAAAATTGTGCCGCCATCTTGGATCTTAAAATGGACCCTAAATTCGGGTTCCACGTATGTGTTTTAGTCGAAAACGAGTACAATGACAAAAATGTCAAAAAAAAAGAAAAAAAATGTGCCGTCATCTTGGATCTTAAAATGGACCCTAAATTCGGGTTCCACGTATGTGTTTTAGTCGAAAACGAGTACAATGACAAAAATGACAAAAAAAAAGAAAAAAATTGTGCCGCCATCTTGGATCTTAAAATGGACCCTAAATTCGGGTTCCACGTATGTGTTTTAGTCGAAAACGAGTACAATGACAAAAATGTCAAAAAAAAAGAAAAAAATTGTGCCGTCATCTTGGATCTTAAAATGAACCCTAAATTCGGGTTCCACGTATGGGTATTAGTCGAAAACGAGTACAATGACAAAAATGTCAAAAAAAAAGAAAAAAATTGTGCCGTCATCTTGGATCTTAAAATGGACCCTAAATTCGGGTTCCACGTATGGGTATTAGTCGAAAACGAGTACAATGACAAAAATGACAAAAAAAAAAGAAAAAAATGTGCCACCATCTTGGATCTTAAAATGAACCCTAAATTCGGGTTCCACGTATGTGTTTTAGTCGAAAACGAGTACAATGACAAAAATGACAAAAAAAAAGAAAAAAATTGTGCCGCCATCTTGGATCTTAAAATGGACCCTAAATTCGGGTTCCACGTATGTGTTTTAGTCGAAAACGAGTACAATGACAAAAATGACAAAAAAAAAGAAAAAAATTGTGCCGCCATCTTGGATCTTAAAATGGACCCTAAATTCGGGTTCCACGTATGTGTTTTAGTCGAAAACGAGTACAATGACAAAAATGTCAAAAAAAAAAGAAAAAAATTGTGCCGTCATCTTGGATCTTAAAATGGACCCTAAATTCGGATTCCACGTATGTGAATTAGTCGAAATCGAGTATAATGACAAAAATTGCAAAAATGTGTCGCCATCTTGGATCTAATGGACCCTACAGTCGGATTCCGACTGTACATACCTGTATCATCATCATCATCATCATCATATCAGCCGAAAGACGTCCACTGCTGAACATAGGCCTCCCCCAAAGATTGCCACAATGAACGGTCCTGCGCCACCCGCATCCAGCGGACTCCTGCGACCTTCACCAGGTCATCGGTCCACCTTGTGGGGGGCCTACCCCACGCTACGCCTTCCGGTACGCGGCCGCCACTCAAGAACCTTCCCGCCCCAACGGCCATCGGTTCTACGCGCAATGTGCCCCGACCCACTGCCACTTCAGTTTAGCGATACGGAGTGAAAATAATAATAAAA
>JALPQI010014413.1:0-37380 GCA_025490895.1 Thaumatotibia leucotreta | reverse complement strand
GTTATCTCACACTTGCTATTTCAATTATTATGTATGAAAACGAAAAAAAAAATTTTTTACGAATTAAACAAAAGCCGATACACTAGGAAACTTCTATTAATGTCCCAAATAACCTGTCCTATTTAACGGAAATCAATAAAAACACGGTGTATATTGGCACTGCAGGTTCAACGACAAAGACCGATATATTCCTAGGTCCTGGTACACAGAGCCATACATATATGTATGTATACCTACATGTATGTGCGTAAAATTCTATTTCAGCTTTGTCATTTTGTTGTGGCGAGTGAGTGACAGCTTTGGTATTATCCATGACGTGAAAAAGGTTAAAGGTGTGTTCACGACCCTGTAAATGACAAATAAAAGTACAGGAGTAGAAAAAATATGTTATTCTCTATCCAAAACTGTCAAGAGATACTCTCTCAAAGGTCTAGGTCACCAGTAACGTCGTCACTAAAATGGCTGCTACTTAATTTTGAAAAGCGATTATTTATTCCTCGACCGTCTATATGCTGTAACTTTATATACTATTGACGAACGATTTTTTTTACTCTACGTACATTGTAATTTAATCAGGGCACAAGCGGTATTAGATATACATATTGTTCTACATAAATGTAGCCAAACCATTTTTATAGAATGTGCAGTTTGAATCATCGAAAGTGGTTGAAAATGAACAAAGTGAAAATTCATTTTCCCCTCACTAGCTCGTAAAGCGCGTTTCGTCCTCCGTCTCGTCCGTTTATCCGTCAATACGAACGGGTAAAAACGCATATTATTCACTTGTGTGGCAAAGTAATGACCTTGGAGCGTAGCGCGAAGTAGTACTCGTTTAACAGATAACAAAACGTAAAATGCTCATGGAAATCGTTCCATATTAATGATAATTAAATAATTTGTTTGAGAATTTATTGAAAAATACAAACCCTTATATAATATGATGATTTTAACACATAAATCCTAAAATTCCATTAACAATTGTTTTAGTGAATGATGATAAGATGACTAGATGCAATCACAAAACGCAGAAAATGTCAACATTGTCAATGAATATTATAGGTTATAATCTTTAGTCACCGACTCGAATACGCATAAAAATAGTAAACTAAACAACTTTCAGAGTGTTCTGTTATAATTTTGTAAAAATAATGAATGAGAATGATTTAATAATACATTGGTGTTGGTGTGCAACTACAGGAATGTGTTAAAATCATGCTGCGTTTACTTTTTCGTGCTAAGTTTACCGCGACAAAATCTTGCATTAAATACATGATGCATTTCGAAAATTATTATCACTAACCTGATGATGTGAACAAATAATTACCTTTTTTGAGTTTCCTCGCTATAGTGAGGGGAAAAGTTTTGTGTTACACACGGGTGCAATAGTTATTTGTTATACAAGGGTGCAAAGTTGTGTTTTACCCGCGAGTATGAAATTGAAATACGAGCAAGCGAAAGGATTCTATAGTTGAACCACGAGCGAAGCGAGTGGTTCTAAAATAGAATCCTGAGCGCAGCGAGTGTTTTAACATACGAGAAGTAAAATACATTTGCACCTGTGTGTAACACAAAACTTTTCCCCTCACTAGAGCGAGGAAACTCAAAAAAGGTAATTATTTGTTCACATTACAATCATCATCGGGTTAGTGATAATAATTTTCCAAATGCATCATGTACCTATTTAATGCAAGATTTTGTCGCAGTAAACTTAGCACGAAAAAGTAAACGCAGCACGATTTTAACACATTCCTGTAGTTGCACACCAACGCCAATGCATTATTAAATCATTCACATTCATTATTTTTACAAAATTATAACAGAACACCCTGAAAGTTGTTTAGTTTACTATTTTTATGCGTGTTCGAGTCGGTAAATAAAGATTATAACCTATAATATTCTTTGACAATGTTGACGTTGACATTTTCTGCGTTTTGTGATTGCATCTAGTCATCTTATCATCATTCACTAAAACAATTGTTACTTATGGAATTTTAGGATTTATATGTTAAAATCATCATATTATATAAAGGTTTGTATTTTACACTAAATTCTCAAACAAATTATTTAATTATCATTAATATGGAACAATTTCCATGAGCATTTTACGTTTTGTTATTCCAAAACCAAGGTCATTACTTTGCCACACAAGTGAATAATATGCGTTTTAACACGTTCGTATTAAAGGATAAACGAGCACTTTACGAGCTAGTGAGGGGAAAATGTATTTTACTTCTCGTATGTTAAAACATTTCATACTCGCGGGTAAAATACAACTTTGCACCCTTGTATAACAAGTAACTATTAAACTTTCACGATTATTACTCATATTTTAAAAACAAATATTAATCGCGTAAGTCTGCCTGCGACCACGGGTGTAACGTCATGCTCGAAACGTCAGGATATAATTAAACGTAAGTTTACGCGATTAAGACCCGTTTGTCTTTAAAATAAAAGTAAAAATTCATTGTAACATAAACTTATTCCACGGCAAACGTCATTCGCCCGCCATCGCCATCACCCTGCCCGCTGGTACGAAAAATGTAAATTGCACTTGCAATATGCAATGGCTGGCACAATTACTACTTGTTTTAAAAATAATGTTGTCAGTAAACTAGTTTAAAAAGGAAATCAATACGACATTCTTAAACATTCATGGCTTAAGGTTGTAGTACCTTCGAACCACTACGTACAGATGTCGCTAGTGATTAGCTTCACAATACCATTGACTAAATTCGCTGTGATCGACGGTAGGTAGTCTGGTACGACATAGTGGAATTATTCAATACAACATTGTGATAAAAACCACCTCGATGGCGCGAAAATATCAAACAACCAGATCGCGTTTTCGTCGCATTACGTCGCGTCGCCCGTAACGCCGGGCCGGGTTGGTCACGTAAGAGTAGGACTTGTGTAAGTTGTGTATTAGCTGGCGGCTGTTTGATTTTATGACGTCGCGTTGTGTCGCATCGCATCGTAAAAGAATCACTCACCTAGGATACCGCGTAAAATGTTTAACAACTAAAATTTGGTGCTGGTATTCTAATGTGATTTTTTTCCGCCATATCATCCATTATCAGTAGATTTTGAAGTGTATTATTAATTAGCATTTCTCAGTTTATTCACAATTATTGACGCTAATGGCGCGACTTACTGTTTTCCTGTTTCGTTACCATCCAATAATATTTAGAAAAAAATATGTAAAGAGCAATTTAACGTCTCTAAATCTCTTTAAAAGTTGTACACACTTTTTAAGGTATGCTCATATATTATTATTAGAAATGTTACAAACTAATTTTATTACAATACTTTTTTACAGAAAACTTGTACTGCAATATATATTCACATTTATGGAGTTTTATGTATTTTAAGCATAGTCATTTTCGGGAGTCTTCTGATACACTATAGAAAACGCAATAAATTGAAACAAAAAATCACGACTTACCCCATAATTGCCATGGTTTGTTTATTAAGTAAGTAATTTATCATTGTTTTTGTTGTAGGTACCTGCTCATATGTATGTAAAGATACATATGTTTTTTTTATTTTCATTTGATAGGTTGTTTGAGCATTTCTCAAGAAACTTATACATTTGGATCAAGTTTTCAATATTGATCAAAATTGGAAGGCGGTTAGAGTCAATGATGCTGAGCAACATCTACCACATTTCTGGAAATGTCCCAGAAAGTTTTTATGGAAGTTTAGGTTTTATTCCAAATTCCTATACATTTCAGCCTCCATATAGTCCAAGAGCCAGTGAACCCTGAGAGTAACGGTCTTCCTGTAAGGTTAGAAATTTGTATACTAACGGTTTATGGAATTCTAAGAGCAATAGTCATGACCTGGCAGGCGTCAGCCCTGCACGTCATCAGGCCCTTTATTTTTTGAACGGTTAAGTAAATCGGATTTCAAAACTTGTTTCTGTAAGTTTGAAAAATTTATAGGATAAAGTTAATTTCTTGTACATCTTAAAAAAAAATTGACAGGCGATTACAATAAGCAGAAGTATATGACAGGTCAATTAGAAAATGCACAATTGATGAGGTAAAATAAACTTCATCCTGTATACTCGAAATTTTTATATGTCTTCAAATAAACGTCTCAGGGTAAGTGTGTGCAATGCCAGGCGGTTTTGAACAGCATAAGACCTTGCCAGGCGAGGGGACAGTTAAGAAAATTGGGTTTCAAAACTTATTTTTGTACGTTTGAAAATTTAATAGGATAAAGTTTATTTATTGTACATCTTAAAAATAAATTGACAGGCGACTACAATAAGCAGAAGTATATGACAGATCGAATAGAAAACGCACAGTTGATGAGGTAAAATAAACTTCATCCTGTATACTCGAAATTTTTATATGTCTTCAAATAAACATCTCAGAGTAAGTATGTACAATGCCAGGCGGTTTTGAACAGCATAAGACCTTGCCAGGCGAGGGGACAGTTAAGTAAATTGGGTTTCTTGACTTGTTTCTGTAAGTTTGAAAATGTAATAGGATAAACTTTATTTATTGTACATCTTAAAAATACATTGACAGGCGATTACAATAAGCAGAAGTATATGACAGATCGAATAGAAAACGCACAGTTGATGAGGTAAAATAAACTTCATCCTGTATACTCGAAATTTTTATATGTCTTCAAATAAACGTCTAAGAGTAAGTATGTATAATGCCAGGCGGTTTTGAACAGCATAAGACCTTGCCAGGCGAGGGGACAGTTAAGTAAATTGGATTTCTTAACTTGTTTCTGTAAGTTTGAAAATTTAATAGATAAATTTTATTTATAGTACTTACATCTTTAAAAAAAATACAGGCGAGTAATCGCTTGTTAGTCGCTAGTAGTGGTAGAATAGTTGCTAAGGGCGTGCGATTGAGAGGTGCAACTGTCCCCTCGCCTGGCAAGGTCTTATGCTGTTCAAAACCACCTGGCATTGTACATACTTACTCTGAGACGTTTATTTGAAGACATGTAAAAATTTCGAGTATACAGGATGAAGTTTATTTTACCTCATCAACTGTGCATTTTCTAATTGATCTGTCATATACCTCTGCTTATTGTAATCGCCTGTCATTTTTTTTAAGATGTACAATAAATTAACTTTATCCTATTGAATTTTCAAACTTACAGAAACAAGTTTTGAAACCCAATTTACTTAACTGTCCCCTCGCCTGGCAAGGTCTTATGCTGTTCGAAACCGCCTGGCATTGTACATACTTACTCTGAGACGTTTATTTGAAGACATATAAAAATTTCGAGTATACAGGATGAAGTTTATTTTACCTCATCAACTGTGCATTTTCTAATTGACCTGTCATATACTTCTGCTTATTGTAATCGCCTGTCAATTTTATTTTAAGATGTACAATAAATTAGTTTTATCCTATAAATTTTTCAAACTTACAGAAACAAGTTTTGAAATCCAATTTACTTAACAGTTCAAAAAATAAAGGGCCTGATGACGTGCAGGGCTGACGCCTGCCAGGTCATGGCTATTGCTCTTAGAATTCCATAAACCGTTAGTATACAAATTTCTAACCTTACAGAAAGACCGTCACTCTCAGGGTTCACTGGCTCTCCAGCTAATAACCTAGTTGATACTACCAACTTGGTAGTGACCCTGACTACGAGGCTGGAGGTTCCGGGTTCGAATTCCAGCGAGGGCATTGTTTGTGTATTTATTCATCATCATCACAAATATTTGCTTCTTGGTCGTGGCTGTCTATGTATTAAAGTATCTACTTATATGTATATGACGTAGGATGATTTGATACTTCGAATCTTCGCGAAAATCCTAAGGGGTTTTGCGAAAACGCGGATAATAGGTTAGGTTAGGTTAGATTGCAAAACCCCTAGGATTTTCGCGAAAATTCGAAGTATCAAATCATCCTACAACATATATATAATATATATGTATATCTATCTGTATAATAATAAATAAATAATTTATAATTTTTTGTTGTATCTGCTCGTACGTATGTAGAGATACGTATGTTATTTATTTTCATTTTTTGATAGGTTGCTTGAGCATTTCTCAAGAAGTTAGTGCATTTGGATAACGTTTTCAATATTGATCAAAATTGGAAGGCTGTTAAGGTGCATGCAGACCAAAAGAGCATTCGCTGTTCTATCCCCCACTCTACGAAATCAACGAATCAAATTTCGTGTAACGAACGAATTTCGTAGAGTAGGGCGATAGAACAGCGAATGCTCTTTTGGTCTACATGCACCTTTAGAGTAAATTATGCTGAGCAACATCTACCACATTTCCCTAAATGTTCAAAAATGTTTGTATGAAACATTCCTTTTTTGGTACCAAAAATAAATAAATTTAATATTCTGAGACATTTTACACAAATCGACCTAGTCCCACGGTAAGCTCAATCAAGGCTCGTGATGTGGGTACCAAGCGACGAAATGTACACGGCGTTTTAATTGATTACCGTTAAATTAAAGGGAAGCTTATTTCGATCAAAAATAATCAATTTCACTAGGAAACTATTATCTTAACTTAGTTAAAAAAATAAGTTTAATGACTGAAGAAGTATATTGCAACTTGTATTACATCCTAATGCTATTTTATTTTGACATGTGCCGTCAGTCACCTGAGACCTTATTCATAAGGTTCTCTCACACTTGCCATTTTAATTATTATGCAAGTATGAAAAAAAAAGTTCTTTACGAAATTAACAAAAGCCTATATACCAGGCAACTTCTATTAATGTCCCAAGTAACCTGTCCAATTTAACGGATATATAAAGAAACACAACTGTAAACAGATAGATGCATATACATATAGTTACTTTAATACATAGACAGCCACGACCAAGGAGCAAATATTTGTGGTGAATAAATACACAAATAATGCCCTCGCTGGGATTCGAACCCGGAACCTCCAGCCTCGTAGTCAGGGTCACTACCAAGTTGGTAGTACCAACTAGGTTATGGAGGCTGAAATGTATAGGAATTTGAAAACAAAAACGAAACTTCCATAAAAACTTTCTGGGGCATTTCTGGAAATGTCAGCTGATGAAAAGTCAATGATGCTTGCATCTGCAGCATCATTGACTTGATAAGCCTACCGATTTTTATTAATATAAAAAAACGTGATCCATAATATGGTCAAACATTTTGAGAATTTCTCACTTGGTACATTTTTCAGATAGTTCAACTCATCTTTGCGCGCGGCGCTATGTGTGCGTGCGCTTATAATTATACAGCTTTCATTTGTTTTTGTTTTGTGTGGCAGTGACGCGGCCGTCGTCGTCCGAGCAACACGTGTATAATAGTATTTTATGTGACTGGTTCATAATGCCTAATTATGAAAAGTTGCATACATAACTTTATCTACATGCATATAATAAGTTTTCTACAATATGTTTATTTTTGTGGCAGCAAATTATTGGTCACGGTTGTAGCGGCGTCCCGGATTTCTGGTGGTGTTTGACACATTTCAACATCACTGTCTTCGTCGTCATAAATAATTTTTCAGTGTAAATATTTCACAACGAACTCGATAATATTTAACTTTCAAGTCAACAGTCCAAAAAAGTTCGAGGTTTGAAACAATTCAAACAAAACAAATGACTGAACTGACATTAGTTTTTTTTTATTCATAAACCAGGTAAGGTCTTGAGTCGATATCGATTCTCAGTATTCGAGATTTAGAAGAATGTATGGAATATGAATTTTAATGTGAATGAAATTACAAATCGATTAATTCGATAATCGAAATTAAAGTGTGTTTTTTCTTTTTAACAGAATGTTGGAAATTTAATCGTGATTAAGATATCGGTTGCGATATCGTAAAGTAAAAATTATGATACACCCACAGATACAGATTTCTTAAAGTAGGCTATTTGCTTACCGCCGTTAAACATATTGTAGACAACTTATGATATGGATGTAGATAAACAAGGTTTACTCACACATAGCGCCGTGCGCAAAGATGAGTTGAACTATCTGTAATAGAAGCTATATGGTACATTACGTTTTATGAAATTCCAATTTATATCTAAGGTATTTATACATTATCATAAATAAATAAATATCTTTTGACATGTTACACAAAATCGACCCAGTCCCGCGGTAAGCTCAATTAAGACTTGTAATGTGGGTACCAAGTGACGATATATATAATATATAGATACTTTAATATATAGGAGAGCCACGACCAAGGAACAAATATTTGTGATAAATAAATATACATATAATGCCCTTATTTTAGTCTTTACTCGATACGTAATAGTATTTTTTCTACTCCCGTACTTTTTTTGACATTTACAGAGTCGTGAAAACACTTTTAAGCCCCTACATTACAGATGTCAAACTTAAACAAGACATAAGACATTTATTGGTGGTATGGGTTTACAACAAAATAGTTAGCCTGCCTGGTTCCTGCACTAGGCAAAACCTGTACAGTGTACAGGTTTTGCCGGTAGCCAAAATTCGGAAAAGGTACTTAAAGTAACTTATCAATATATGAATGAATGAAGATTTAAGGAATTTGTGTATACATATGTTTATGTGTGTATGTGTAGGTATCTATGTGTGTGTCTATACGTTTGTATCTACATGTTGAACAAATGTTTACATTCACTGTACAACACTCAGTAACTTCTCTATGTGTTCATAATGAAGAGACTTGAGCCATGTTTGCATTTTATTTTATGTTTCTCGAAGAGAGTATACTTGCAAAGGAAATTTTGAACAAATTTGATTGTTATACATAGGGATGTAGGAAAGAACTAAATCTTGAGCAAAAGTAGATTTTGTGAGAGGGACAGGGAACTCAACATTACGTTTTTGAGATAATTCGGGGAAAATGTAAGACGTCATAGCTTGTTTATGGAATTTTAATGTTGCTTGAAGAATAAAACTGCCGCGGATATTAAGAACATCCATATTCTTAAACATTTCGAAAGTAGGGAACCGACGACGTACTTTGAGAATTATCTTCAGGATTCCTCTTTGTGATCTTTCTAAAAGGATAAATAATTATTTGGCGGCCCCACCCCAAGCCACTATGCATTATGTAATTACAGAGTGACAAATGGTTACATATATAGTTTTTAATAAACGTTTATCGGCTGAGCGGTGTAAGTTTTTAAAGAAGTGCATTAGTTTCCGAACTCGGTTAGCTGTTTTAGCGTTATGGATGATAATTAAATGTACACCTCGATTTAACGTTTATAAAGTTTATTTGTATTTAAACAAGACACAGAGAAGATAGTCCATACATAACAGAAGGCAGAAGATAGCACAGTACACGAGAGAAGAAGTAAATATAGAATTACGAATATAATGCAACGAAATGCAATGATCTCTGAGGAGCATGCGCGCAGCCTCCCGGCGTCAAGTATCGAATCAGACTAACTTGGCTAATAAAACCGAATGCATACGAATGCATCCGATCAAATACCTAGTACCGTTAGGTATCGGTGCACAGGTATATCACGCAGCGGCGCGCATGCAAATCTATATTAGATTTAATAATTAAAAACTTAATATTAAAATAAGTTGCTACATCAGCCCCTTCGGAGACCTTTAGGTCGATTACAGGTAACTTGGAAAATTTACGATGCGCCCTGAACGAGTCCTGCGATCAAGCGCTGTCGGTGGCGCTACCGGCGGTGGCGCAGGCGAGCTAGTAAGGCGGCTGGGTTCGTCCAGCATATACGCGGGCTTGAGGCGATCGATAGAGACATTATTTTCTTTTCCCCTAATAAGGATTTTGAAGAATTAGGTTCTCTATGGATCACCGGGTACGGACCTGTGTAAGTGGGCTGCAGAGGCTTCCTAACGGCGTCGTTGCGCAAAAAGACATGCGAAGAGGTAGCTAAGTCTCTGTGGACAAATACCTTATGCGTTCCATGGCTGGTGACTGGGGAAGGCTGCAAATTGCGCATCTTAAGTTGCAGGCGAGTGAGGAAATCCGTGTAATCGGCAGGTGCGTCTTGACCTGAAGATTCAAAGAAATCTCCAGGCAAACGCAACTGCTCGCCGTACACGTATTCCGCAGCGGACGCGGCCAAGTCTTCTTTCCATGCCGTCCTGATTCCTAGTAGAACCAGAGGCAGGACCTCGACCCAATCCTCACTCGCGTGGCACTTAATGGCAGCCTTCATCTGCCTGTGGAACCGCTCCACCATGCCATTGGCTGCCGGGTGGTACGCAGTCGTCTGAATATGCTCGGCTCCGATAATTTTTGCCAAACGTTGGAAAGCCTCGGAGATAAACTGCCACCCCCTATCGGTCGTAATGCGCTTACTTACTTACTTACTTACTGCTGTGGCGCAGCGACCCGAAGTGGATCTTGGCCTCTGACACTAAGGACCTCCAGGCTTCTCTATCCAACGCCGTTACCCCGCCGTAACGGCTTAGGGGATCCAAATCGAGACACCCAACCGGAGAGGAATGCTTGAATGACGGTTTCTGCTTTTATGTCAGAAATTGGCATCACTTCAGGCCACCTTGTAAAGCGGTCCAACGCTGTAAGGCAGTGTTGGAAACCGTGTGAAAATGGCAGCGGACCTACCAAATCAATATGCACATGAGCAAAGCGCTCTCTCTCGGTAGCAAATGACATCACAGGCGAGTGCACGTGCCTCGTGATCGCTGGCAGTGCTGACAGGCCTAAGACCAACTGGAACAATCTTTATTTACCCCAGGCCAGACATATCGCTGAGTAAGGAGCTTTGTCGCAGTCCTAGCACTGGGGTGGCTTAGTCCATGTACGGCGTCGAAAGCCTGACGGCGAAACTCAGGCGTTAGGTACGGACGAGCCATTGATCCAGAGGTATCGCAATAGATTGCAACGTTACCTGATGTTCCGGGGACAAACAGCTGTTTTAACTGTAGTGATGATCCCGACTTCAACAGTTGTTGAAGTTCAGCATCGCGCTCCTGGAAAGAAGCTAATGCTTTATAATCAATAGCAGTATTACCATTGATTGCATCCACAGGACGCGAAAGAGCATCGGCAACTACATTTTCCTCACCTGCTATATGACGGATGTCGGTGGTAAACTGCGCAAGAAAGTCCAAGTAACGGAACTGTCGAGGAGAGCATTTATCTAAGGGCTTGCTGAAAGCGTACACTATAGGCTTATGGTCGGTATAAATTCGGAACGGCTTCAACTCGAGCATATGCCGAAAATATTTGACAGCTTCGTAAATCGCAAGCAGCTCACGGTCGTAAGGGCTATACTTACGTTGGGCCGAGTTCAGTTTACGTGAAAAAAAACCCAGCGGCTCCCATTGGCCGCCCACACGTTGCTGCACGACCGCAGCAACGGCGCGGTAACCAGAGCTACGTCAGCATTTGGACGCGGATGAACTAAAAGCGCGGCCTCCCCTAAACTTGCCTTACAAGCCTCGAAAACTGCGTTGAGGTCAGCATTCCACTCGATCTTCGCAGAGCTTTTACAGTGATGGCCGGCTAACAAACCATTCAGAGGTGCCTGTTTGTGGGCTGCGTGTGGCAGGAAACGCCGATAAAAATTCAGCATGCCCAAAAAACGGCGGAGCTCTTTGATGTTAGTGGGGCGAGGAAAATCCATGATGGCCTTTACTTTCTCAGGCAAAGGTGTCGTACCTGCACTAGAAATCTTATGGCCAAGAAATGTAACCTCATCCTTACCGAATACACATTTTCCGGTGTTTATCAGGACGCCATGTTCGCGTAGCCGTTCGAATACTTGCTTAAGGTGCTTCTCGTGTTCACTCGCGCAAGTAGATGCCACCAGAATGTCATCTAGATACGGGAAACAGAATTCCAGGTCACCCAGGATCTCGTCGATGAACCGCTGGAAAGTCTGTGCAGCGTTGCGCAAGCCGAAACCCATGAAGCGGAACTCGAACAGGCCGAAAGGCGTCGTGATCGCAGTCTTAGCGATGTCATCCTTAAATACTGGGATCTGGTTGTAGGCGCGAACCAGGTCCAGCGTGCTAAAAATTTTACAACCGTGTAAGTTATGTGAAAAGTCAGCTAAGTGCCTAACAGGATACCTATCTGGTATGGTGCGAGCGTTCAACGCGCGATAATCACCACATGGCCGCCAACCATTATTCTTTTTCGGAACCATGTGTAGGGGCTATCGGAACGACATGCTATACCTGTGCGCACCATATCCTCGAACTCCTGCTTGGCTACTTTAAGCCGCTCTGCATCCAGCCGCCTAGGACGACAGTAGACCGGGGGTCCAGGTATAGTCCGGATATAGTGAAGCGTATTGTGCTTCACCTCACGCCCAGCCGGATCGCCAGCGGGCCTTGTGATCTCAGGATACCCTTGTAGCAACCTGTGATAAGGCGAGGAACCTGAAATCGACCTAACGTGGCCTACGGAGCAGGAAGAGGCTGAGTAACCATGCGCGTAAAGCGAAGTGCGATTATCTATTAGGCACTTATTTTTAATATCTATTAACAAATCATAGAAACCTATAAAATCTACACCAATGATAGGCTTCGTTACGTTAGCTACAACAAAACGCCAATGAAAAGCACGGCGCAAGCCAAAATCAAGCGTAAGGCTAATTGAACCATAGGTAGCAATCGGAGTGCCATTAGCAGCAAACAATTCATATTTATCCTTACAATGTCGAAAATGCGGTGGCACAGAGTTATAAGGAAAAACACACAGATCAGAACCACAATCTATTAAAAATGTTACTTTAGAGTTCTTATCTGTCATGAAAAGACGACCTGAAGACACGTAGCAGTCACTCGCCGCCATTAATGACCGCTGTTGGCATTTCCCTCCAGGTCATGGCGTGCGGCACTTGGTTGCACGCGGGCCAAATTTATCGTGGTACCAGCACCGGCCGTTGGATCCAGCGCGGGTTCTGGAGCGAGAGCTACGGCGCCCCCTGGAGCGAGAGCTCGATCTAGTACGACCACGGCGATTACCAGTCGTTAATGCAGAGACTTGCCGTGCGAGATCATCGATACGGCGGTTAAGCCTCTCTTCCATAGAGCTTGGCGCAAATGTCGGGAAAACAGGAACTACGGACCCATGAGCATGTGTTTCTGCGACGTGAGGAACACTGACAACTATGTCGTTCACCTTATCGGCGAGGGCGGCTACCTTGTCCAAACTCGCATCCGATATAGTTGTGATGACAGTTTGCACATGTGGCGGTAAGCGTTTGGCCCATATGCTACGTAGAAAATCGTCCGATAAATCGTTACCGGCTAGGTCACGAAGATGGCGTAAAAACTGAGAGGGTTTACGACTCCCCAGTTCCGCTTGAGACACCAGTTCTTCAACTCGCTTGTCCTTGGATACTGACAATCTATAAATGAAGGGGTCGCTCAACCCCCCGGTTAGTCCATATTTGTATGGGGCCTCCCTGTGTGCCCTTACCAAGAAGGATGGCGGTATCAGGCCTATAGCAGTGGGATGCACTGTTCGGCGTCTTACAGCAAAACTTTGCTGTCGAGCCGTCAAGGAACCGATGGCGGATTACCTGCAGCCAGTTCAGGTAGGGTTTGGGACTGCCCAAGGTTGTGAGGCAGCAATCCACGCCACTCGGGCATTTGCTTTTTCAGGTATGGCTGCGGGTGCTGTCATCCTGAAGATAGACATCAAAAACGCTTTTAATAGTGTCGAGAGAGATACTATTCTTGGTGAGGTCGCCGAAAAGTCCCCTTGATTTACCCGTTCCTTCACCATCGCAATGAGAGCAATTTGCTGCATAACAACACCCTGATAGCTTCGCAAGTTGGGGCTCAGCAGGGAGATCCTCTGGGTCCCTTGATTTTTTGCCTGGCCATTCAAAGAGCGATTGCATCTCTAGATTCACCCTTAAACGTGTGGTATTTGGATGACGGAACGATTGGGGGTGATCCACGAACAGTTCTAGATGTTAAGAAGCTACTACCAGCATTAAAGGGAATCGGCTTAGAGGTGAACCCGGCCAAATGCGAGCTTTTCTCTTGCGGTGCCCAGAACGTGGAGCCGGCAGAATTTGATGCAGTGTTGCCAGGAATACGGCGCGTGCAAAAGTCAGCTTTTACTCTGTTGGGCGCTCCAATTTTTCCAGAAGGCATCAGCTCCGCCCTAGAGGAGAAGAGGTTGGCTTTGGTGAAGGCGCAGGAGCACCTGAGCAATCTTTCAGCGCACATTTCTGTCGTTCTGCTGCGGAATTGCTTTGCTATGCCAAGGATAATGTACGTCCTAAGAACATCTCCAACTTGGTTGTTTGAGGATAGTGTTGCGAAGTTCGATGACACCCTCAGAATAGCGCTAGAGTCTGTACTTAATGTACACCTGAGCCAAGGACAGTGGTGCCAGGCTGCGCTGCCAGTGCGTCACGGCGGTTTGGGGATTCGTCGGTGTCGTGAGGTAGGCGTGGTTGCTTTCCTTGCTTCGGCGCATGGGACTCTGGGACTTGTGTCTCGGATATTATCTGACAATGGTCGCGATTTCCAGATTCCTTATGTTGCTGAGGCATTTATTGAATGGTCTACCATTTGCCAGGGCGATGAGCGGCCAGATAACCCTGCCAATGAACGGGGGTGGGACGACATTTTGTGTAGGAAGATCTTTGCAGGCTTATTAGGCGAGGCAGGTGGTGCGGATTTAGCGCGCTTACAGGCTGCGTCTCGGCGCGAATCGGGTGCATGGCTTCACGCCCTGCCTTCCCCACAGCTTGGCACACTGCTGGATAACGATTCCTTGAGAATAGCGGCTGCCTTGAGGTTGGGTTGCAAGGTTTGTGAGGAGCATTGGTGCATCTGTGGAGCGATGGTTGGGGAGGACGGTCACCATGGCCTTAGTTGCAAGAAGTGTGCTGGGCGTTTTCCTCGTCACCACGCTCTGAACGAGGTGATTCGTCGGGCTTTGGTGTCGGCCAATATTCCCTGCGCGTTGGAGCCTCCGGGGTTGTGCCGCACTGACGGGAAGAGGCCGGATGATCTTACGCTTGTTCCTTGGCGGAGAGGGCGTTGCCTCTTATGGGACGCTACGTGTTGGAGTACTTTTGCTCCGTCCCATCTGAGCGGCACCATGAGATCTGCTGGGTCGGCTGCCGAGTCTGCAGCTAGGCAGAAACACGCCAAGTACTCTGTCTTGGAGCAGGCGTACGACTTCGTACCGGTTGCAGTAGAAACTGCGGGATCTTGGAGTGCGGAGGCCAAGGAGTTCGTATGGGAGTTGGGTCGGCGACTTAGAGACAGGGGGTGCGACCCTCGTTCCGGATCATACTTGGTTCAACAGATCTCCTTGGCAATACAGCGTGGCAACGCGGCCAGCGTCATGGGGACTTTTGAGCCGGCTATGGTCCGGGGTGGGCCTCGTACCTAATAGATTTAATTAGTGTAAATGATTGACAAAGCCTGTAGCGGATGACATCGTTTGTAAGAATGTGACGAGGCCTGTGGCTAAGCTGTATCTGTTTCCCCCTGACGAAACCTGTGTTGTGGATTTTGAAAGACTGTATTATTTTAATGTTTCTTGAATAAATTCTTCAGATAATGCTTGATGCAAAAGTTCAGGCTAAAAAAAGTGCGAAATTCCGAGACGATTTCAACAATGTTAGACTTCAAATAGTTAATAAAAAATGTAGACACGAGAAAAAAAAAATCTATAAATTAGCTCAGACTTCAGCTTTTCATATTTTTCGATCGCCGGAGGTTTCGTAATAATGTCCTTGACCTCAGCCGCATATTTATGCTCCAAGTTGCTGACGACGTGGTAAAACTTAGTCGAATCCGTAACGATGTTTGCCAAATTAAATTGGCTCTCTAATTGGGCAAACCATAAAGCTGGTTCCTCGGCCCAAAATGGCGGAACCTTAACTCCAACGGCATTGACAGTCCCGTCTGATGCTCCCGGGGTACTCATAATCGGCGGCGTAGTCGTAGTTGCACTTGCATCAGCAGTAGTTACCACACCGTCCGGCATGTCGCACTTGACAACAGCAATTAAAGTTCACGCATACACTAAATAATGCACTGCACTCAGTTCGAATGTCGGAAGTCACCACTTATAGCGTTACGGGTGATAATTAAATGTACACCTCGATTTAACGTTTATAAAGTTTATTTGTATTTAAACAAGACACAGAGAAGATAGTCCATACATAACAGAAGGCAGAAGATAGCACAGTACACGAGAGAAGAAGTAAATATAGAATTACGAATATAATGCAACGAAATGCAATGATCTCTGAGGAGCATGCGCGCAGCCTCCCGGCGTCAAGTATCGAATCAGACTAACTTGGCTAATAAAACCGAATGCATACGAATGCATCCGATCAAATACCTAGTACCGTTAGGTATCGGTGCACAGGTATATCGCGCGGCGGCGCGCATGCAAATCTATATTAGATTTAATAATTAAAAACTTAATATTAAAATAAGTTGCTACACTGTGGTTAAAATGTGTTGTTTGAAGTTAAGTTTTTCATCAAACATGGCACCGAGATACCTTATAGTGGGAGTCGTGGGAGTTCTATTAATTTTCTCACAATTGCATACCGATGTTTTAAACAAAGGTTGCATAATAGTATTTAGTGCAACCCTTGTTTAAGAGAGGTCAAAAAAGGTGAGTGGCGTGGGTAACAATTTGAGGCGAGCCGAAAATTGTTATTAAAGACGCCACGAGCATTTTTTGACTCAGTTAAACAATGTTGCATAAAATACTTTTTCTACGACCACGCACTTAGTTCCAAATAAAATTGTAAATTTAAGAAATATTCTTAGTCAAACACATTTTTATTAATCATCAAGGTCGGGCGGGAGACTTTAAAATTAAATAAGAAAGCTCCTCCATGGTTTACAATTCATCAGAAATTACATTTAAAATTAGGTTGGCAGCCATGTATTTCATTACGTCTTGGATACACGAGGTGTCTTAAAATCCAAAAACGCACTGCGTGTATGCCCGAATGCGTTTATAAGGAATAGACAATATAGACTTATCTTGTCATCTGTAAGGTACCTAGGGGCTTAATGGTATGTTCACGACTCTGTAAATGACAAATGAAAGTATGGGAGTAGAAAAATAAATTTATCACACTCGTAAGTACATTATGGACTGGATAAAGTTTACTTTACCTATCGAGTATTAGCTAATAACAAAAATTTGGCTTACCAGATCATGATTCGGCTACGGGTTGTCGCGTGCCTGCTATAAAATTTGAAAAAAAATGAATAGAATTTTATGGAAGATGTGGCCGCATTGCAGGAAAATATTAGTCACTTTTACCACAAATTCTATTTTGAGATGCGGCCGTATAGCAGGCACGCGACGAGGTATCCTCTACTACCAGCAAAATGCTTAAAATGTTCGTATAAACGAACAGAAGTTGGAAAATCCTTTACGGTGCGATGATAACGTCGCTATTCTTGTGGCTTAAGAGTTCAACAAACTTTATTTTTCAGTTCAAACTATATATTTTTATGTCGTACTGATCTGCTATCTAAATCACAAAGAGCCACCAACTGATCAATCCATTCCGACGACGGTCAAAGATGATGTTAAAATTGATAAAATTGAAAAATTTGATAAAGTTTTAGAATGAGTGATCATAACCTGCAGGTATATCTCTCAAATTATGTAGTTTTGGAATTAAATCACAGATGGATAAAGCCACATGGTAGTATTATCAAACCGCGATATGGGGATTCGAAAGTACTGTTGACACAACAGTGTATAAGTCAATCTAGGATATATTCATAGTTTAAGTGCAGAGACTTACAGACAATAGATTAGTTTCAGTATTCAATCACTCACTTTGTCTATAACAACTCTTTTCTTGGTAAATGTTGTGTCAACAGTGTTTTCGAATCCCCTTCTGATTCGGGTTTGATAATACGACAGGCAGTGAGAATAAATCTGTCATGACCCTTACTCTTCCCATGGAAATTCTAAGAGTCGATAGAGAGATAAGGGCCTTATTACACTTGCGATTTACAAGCAAGTTGAAAGCAAAGCGAATGCGCAACCACAGCAGAAAAAACTGTTTTTATTGTTCCGTGTGAGCAACAGTCAGACTTAGGGTGAAGACACATTTATCAGCATGCGTACGCATTTTGTCTAATAAAATTGGCCGTTGAGTATGAAACGTGTAAGCATGCGTACGCGTGCGGAAAGCTGGAGGCGGTCCCATAATAAACTGACATTTTCTATAGACCAGATGCGTACGCATGCTGATAAATGTGTCTTCACCCTTACTATCTAATATGATTCTCTTTTGAAGCATGAGAAGTGAAAAAATGTTTTGCCAGTTTCAAGACACGATCCCGATCTTGATAAAGTAATAATCGTCAGAAGAATAAAAAAAATGTGAACAAATGTGATTGACTTTCCACCGTGGAAAACGTTCAAAGATATATTTTTACGTTAATACTATTAAATATCAAAATTTTTAACTACAAAATGTGTGTGAACTCAAGGTTTTAAATCCATCAAGGGAGGTAAGTACGGAATTAGAGAGAGTGTTAGAAGCATTTAATGACTGGAATTAGTATTCCGCTTACCGACCGTGATGCATACCATGTTTTTCATCACACTTGCCCACAAAAAATAAGTTTTAAGTCAAAATATTACTAAATGACGTACTGAAATTTCTATTACTCCCTAGAGAATTTCACTTTTCTATTACTCCCGCTACGCATGCAAGCAATGGCGCGCTTAGACAGCAAGTGTGATGAAAAAACTTTGACAACACAATCTTTGTTTATTTTGGTTTGGTTTGGTTGATTTTGGTTTCTACTGCCGTATGGTACAAGTACACTGTAGTAGGTACTTACCTACCTAATCGTAGACTTTGGATCGTCAACGATCATAAAATGAGTCGTGTACTGTCGTGTCTTAGTCTAAGGGTGCGGCTCCACTAACGCGGAGCGGAGCGGAGCTGTGGGAGCTCGGCCAATGAGACCGCATCAGTGTTTCGAATTTTGAATTTTAAGAATGTAATAGGTCAATTTTTCACATCTCCGCTCCTCTCCGCGTCAGTGGAGCCGCAGCCTTAGGCCTGAGTAGACTCGAGCGGAGAGTTAAGCGGGGCGTGCGGATGATCGGCCATGTTAAACAAATGGGAATGTACGTGCGAGTCCTGGATGCTAAGCCAAGTTGCCAATCGCTAAGGCTTAGTAACGTATCGTAGTTATCCCTCTCTGCCTCACTTTCGCATAAGTGCGACAAAAACAGTCAGCTGCTTTTCATTTACGATTGACGATTAAGCGGTAGCGATTGGCAACTTGTCTAAGCACCCGGTTCAAATCTCTTGAACGCTCAACGCGCCGCTATATACACAGGTCTTACTCGTACACTAAGGCTGCGTTTCCACCAGAGATGTGCGCGAATGTGTTTCCATACAAATGACACCTTTTAATGCCTCGAGCGAGGTGTCATTTGTATGGAAACATATCCTCGCATATCTCTGGTCAAAACGCAGCCTAACCCTACTAAAATTTTCTTTTACAGGTCTACATGAATGACTTTTACATCGCAACGGTGCCTATATTCAATTGATTCAATAGCCGATTTTATTGACGATGTTTATGGTATAATCTTTCAAGAAGTCGCCCAGTAGTCGTATCCCGTAATAAATAATCACCAAGTCAAATTACTGACTTCAACAGACTCCAAGATCACATTATTAGACTCCCACTTGGTGCCAATGGGAGTAGGGGTTATTCCCGTTCAATCGAAAATAAAATCGGTTCACGCTTCTGGGAGATCCCGATTAACAATCCTTTTAAAAACAAATAGTGGAATTGAAAACCTCCTCTATTTTTAGGTACTGGTCTCACCGCGAGTTACTAAGCTATGAACTATGGGCTATAAATACGACCAAAAGATATGCACACCCGTGTGAAAAAAAGAGACACGGCGATACTCGCCCAGCTATCAGCTATCACCGCTGGGCGAGTATCGCCGTGTCTCTTTTATTTAAACGGGTGTGCATAGCATATCTTTTGTTCGTATTTATAGCCCATAATGCACCCGTTGCCCGTAGTTCCGTAACTACGGTGATAGCTGATAGCTGGGCGAGTATCGCCGTGTCTCTTTTATTTACACGGGAGTGCGTATCTTTTGTTCGTGCTTATAGCCCATAGTTCCTAGTTTAGTAGCTCGCGGTGAGACCAGTGCTCTTAAGTTGTATATTATGAACGGCACTAGCTGGTGCGGCGCGTGCGGCGGATTTTAATACTGAGCAGAGGCCCTAGCGCGAACCACGAACGAAGTGTTGCCTCCCTGTCACACGTACGTACATATTCACAAGTGCGTGAGGGAGGTAATACAGTAAAACCCGCTTAATACGATCACGTTTAATACGATCTCCCGCATTATACGCCATTTTATGCCGGTCCCTGCAAGTTTAGTCATGTTTTCCTACATTTTTGTACGGTTAATACGATTCATCATCCCGTTTAATACGCTATCTGTAAACCTAGTTACATTGACGTATGGCATTATATACTTATATATGTAAGCAGGAAGTTTATAATTTTACCATACCAATTGAAAATTAGACTGGAAAAAATAATTTTACCGATCGCTCCTCCTCTGTAGGTACTTTGCTGCACTGACCAAGCGACCGGTAATGTTCATGATCCCATCGCATACATGTGCTTGTGCAACTTTAGTACAATTTGTTTCATTTATTTATTGTCTTTATCTGTGCATTCGATTCAGTTTAGAATATACATAAGAAAAATATCTCATATCTAACATTTCACAGCAAAAGTTAAAAATTTACAAAAAAAATGCAATTTCTTCTTCCCACATGATACACTTTCCCGATTAAGACACGTTTGTCTGGTCCCTTCTAAATCGTATTAACAGGGTTTCACTGTACTTCGTTTGTGGTTCCACGAAGACCCACGAGCGTGCGCACATTTTTTAGTTCACTCAAGACTTGAAAATACGTTGATAATGACTTGTATTTAATGGATCATTGTATTTTTGACAATAAATGTATATTGTATAATTTATTTTTATTTATCTACCAAATAAATACCGTTGGACCAATAATAGAACTTAAAACCAGAGTGTGATTTTACGAAATGAGCGAAAGAGTTTTATACACATATATCGGGTTATTCGCGGATCGTCTAGAACGCAAAATGACAAGTGTGTTGTTTTGCCTACATTGCAGTTTGACCATCGAGAATTATGTCAAAACCTTAGATCGACTTGAAAGCAAATTAACCAACACGCAGAACGACAAGAACGCATTTTGCCTACTTTTGTCTTTTGTTTTTGCGAGTACAGTCACAAACAGTCACTAGGTATAGGTAGGTTAGGTTCGTTAGGTATCTGCAAATGGCCGAAGGCCAAACTGCACAGAATAGGAGCTCCGTAAGCGGCTCCGTCGATATCGCTTTAAAGTTATGATAAAACGGAAAAAAATACTGTAGACGTTTTGCGTTGTAGACCAGTTGCTACTAACCCTTTGTATGCAAAAAATATATTTTCTACTTATTATCTGAAAAATCATCAATATTGGTGATTCATAACTAATGACCCACGCCATCTGGTTCATCTTTTGATTCTGTATCATTCAACTTTTGCACTCAACTGTTCAGACATTTTGCGTTTTAATCATAGTGCTATGATTGAGATTTAGACCGATTGCACGTTGGGTAAACTGCAATGTAGGCAAAACAACAAACTAGTCATTTTGCGTTCTAGACGATCCGAGAATAACCCCATATATCAATAAACTGTAACTCAAATAACCAGTAATACAATTTAAATTACACGACATTTATAACAAGCGCCTGTTGCAAATTGGTCGACAAATATGGTTAGAAAATATATTACGTACCTATAGTATCAAAACTCTTAATAGGTACCGTAAAAAGGAGTAAATAGGAATGACGGGGTAAATAGCAATTGAGAGTAAACTAGTCTGTTAGCCCAGAACATACAGTCCATTATAGAATGACACATATGAAAAAATCTGTTGTTCTAAATTTGACTGTTTGTCCTGGGCTAACAGGCCAGTTTACTCTACGTTCCTATTGTGACCGTTATAATGGCGGGACCAGATCCTGAATTCGATCGATTCATATTGCATTATTTAGTAATGAATTTGTACTATTTGGTACCTGTTGTAAAAAAAATCGGACAGAATTCAGGACCTGGTTCCGCCATTATAACGTTATAATGGCGGGACCAGAATATTTGAAGTGTAATTTTGAAATGAAAGAGGTACATTTTTTTACAACAGGTACCAAATAGTACAAATTCAGTACTAAATAATGCAATATCAATCGACCGCTTTCAGGACCTGTTCCGCCATTATAATGTCATAATGGCGGGACCAGACTGTTTGAAGTATAATTTTGAAATGGAAGAGGGACTAATTTTTTTACAACAGGTACCAAATAGTACAAATTCAGTACTAAATAATGCAATATGAATCGATCGAATTCAGGATCTGGTTCCGCCATTATAACGGTTACGTTCCTATTTACCCCGCCATTCCTATTTATCCCGTTTTACGGTACCCGTTACACAAAGTAATTGAGAGTTTTGATACTATAGGTAATACATTTTTGATTTTCTGTGCACACGTAAGATACCAAGTAAAAAAGGAAAAAAAAAATAGGCTCGAGCTCCGTGCCTAATGGAAGGGTGCTCAGAAGGCTGGCGGAATTACCTCGCTGAATAGCAATACCATTGCTATTCGCTGGGCGAGGTAATAGCCAGCTCTCTGGTCACCGGTTGCGTCTAATAAAATTAATCAAATTTTGTATCAGCACCAAAATGGCACCAAATTTTAACCTGCTATGATTTTTTTAATCATTGACAATTAGTGATACCGCAAGGAAATAACTGTCAACAAAATTTGGTTGGTCCACAGATAAAATATAGGGAAGATTCCGTGTATTAAGACATACCTGAACAAACTATTGTCATCCTTTACCATCTCAAGATGTATTCCATAAGGAAAAGAGACAAATAAGGTAGCTCTATTTGGTCTTGAATTCCACAGATAAAATATAGGGAAGATTCCGTGTATTAAGACATACATGAACAAACTATTGTCATCCTTCACCCCATCTCAAGACGTATTCCATAAGGAAAAAGAGACAAATAAAGTAGCTCTACTTGGTCGTCAACTCCATCAACGACTCCATTTTCTTGAACAATGCTACCAACCTGACTAGATAAAATGTCATTACTATTAGTGATGTCCAGTCTTCAATCGTATACTTTTATCGTCAATAATAATATTTTAACCAAATTAGGTAGCGAATACAGTAGGAATAAACCTTATTTCCTACTCAAAATCACGATCTTCTTCGATCGTGATTTCAAAATCTACATTTTAGGATAAAAATAAAATCACAAAGTTAACGAAATATTTTCTTTAATTAAAATGTCATAATGAGGGTTTCCTAAAACGTATGCCACTAGTTGGCGCCACTTAGCCGTAAGGTCTCGCTAAGAAACACAATTATCTAGCCCCAAAGAAAGACTAAGTAAATGTTATTTTTTTTTTTAATAAAGTTTAAATTTTTTTATGTATTTTTTTTAACTCGTACAAAATATTTAAACCAGAAACTATAAACATAGAATTTAGACAAGTTTCTGGACCTGCTCCTGCCCTGGTGATTTCAGAAAACTCTCATTATAACATGTTTTATGGACTTATCATTCCTTAAAGCATACCTAACAATTTTGGTATGATGGCTTCTTTATAATTAAATTAATCAGTCTACACAAGTATCACATGAGGGTCATTATTAAACTAAATTTAATTTACTTGCTGGTTGACATGACATTGGATGATTACCAAATATGGTGGGTAGTACGTCAGAATGTAATCACTTATTCGCGTACCCTTGCCTGAAACAACAGCTTAAAATTGTGCGGAGCATATTTTTGAATACTCTTTAGGGTACCAGTCGTCTGCCTTTTTGATATTTTTGACCCATAATAGCCTTTGTTCAGTGTCCAGTGGAAACCTGTTGGACATTAAAAACATCGATTCATTTTTGAGTTGACTATCAATACATTTATCGATATCACGATCGGTCTCTTAAGTACCACACTATGCGATACAAATGTTTGAATCCCACTATTTATAATTACATTACGAATGTAAATACAAATGGTTTAATCACAAAACTACACATATGTATCCGACAACAAATATTGAATAAGATTTTCAGTTACTTTTACCTTAATAAGGTTCGAAATCTTAAAATTCAAGTCAAAACTAAATTGCCGGTGAAACGTAATGTCTTTATTTTGTTCATTCAGGTAACCCTGGCGGTTTTTACACCCTGGAACCACACAAGTCATCACTTTTATCACATTCCGTGCACTTATCGAACAGAAATATACATGAAAAGCTTTATTTTAATCACTTTTACTATTTGCGGTTTAGGTGCACTAGTATACACAAACAAAGATCGTTGACAGGCATTGCCGGCGTCACCCACAGATAAAATAGACTCGGTCTATCAATTTTATATGTCTATGTTGAATTCTATCAATGACTCCATTTTCTTGAACAATGCTACCAACCTGACTAGATAAAATGTCATTACTATTAGTGTTGTACAGTGTTCATTGTATGCTTTTATCGGCAATAAACCTTATTTCCTACTCAGAATCACGATCTTCTGCGATCCTTAATATGTCATGATCATGATTTCTAAATCTACATTTTAGGATAAAAATAAAATGACCAAATTAATGAAATTTTATCTTTAATTAAAATGTCAAATGTCATAAGAAGTGTTCTGTCTAAAACGTTTGCCACTAGTTGGCGCCACTTAGCGGTAAGGTCTGGCTAAGAAACAATTATCTAGCCTCAAAGAAAAACTAACTAGAAGGTCATTTTATTTTTTTACATAATTTTATTAACTCGCACAAATCTTAGAATTTAGACAAGTTTTTGGACCTGACGACTCAGTGCTGCCGCCCTGGTGAACGGCATTATAGAAAACCCTCATTATAACATGTTTTATGGAACTTATCATCCCTTAAAGCATACCTAACAATTTTCGTATGATGGCTTCTTTGTAATTAATCACATGTGTGTCATTATTAAACTAAACTTAATTTACTTTCTGGTTGACATGACATTGGATGATTACCAAATATGGTGGGTACTACGTCAGAATGTAATCACTTATGCGCGGAGCATATTTTTGAATACTTTTTAGGGAACCAGTCGTCTGCCTTTTTGATATTTTTGACCCATAATAGCCTTTGTTCAGTTTCCTGTGGCAACCTATTTATATGTCTATGGGTTGGTCGGGATCACAGATAAAATATAGGGAAGATTCCGTGTATTAAGACATACCTGAACAAACTATTGTCATCCTTTACCATCTCAGTATGTATTCCATAAGGAAAAAGAGACAAACAAGGTAGTTCTACTCGGTCGTGAATTATATCACCGACTCCATTTTCTTAATTTTTCTTGAACAATGCTACCAACCTGACTAGATAAAATGTCATTACTATTAGTGTTGTCCAGTCTTCATCGTATGCTTTTATCGGCAATAATAATATTTTTACCAAATTAGGTAGCGATGAACAGTGCGAATAAACCTTATTTCCTACCCAGAATCACGATCTTCTGCGATCCTTAATATGTCATGATTTCTAAATCTACACTTTAGGATAAAAATAAAATCACAAAATTAATGAAATATTTTCTTTAATTAAAATGTCAAATGTCATAAGAAGTGTTCTGTCTAAAACGTATGCCACTAGTTGGCGCCACTTAGCGGTAAGGTCCCGCTAAGAAACACAATTACCTAGCCTCAAAGAACAACTAACTAGAAGAAGGTCATTTTATTTTTTTACATAATTTTATTAACTTGTACAAATCATTTAAACACGAAACTATAGGCGCTCTGAGAATTTAGACAAGTTTCTGGACCTGACGCCTCAGTGCTGCCGCCCTGATGAACGGCATTTCAGAAAACCCTCATTATAACATGTTTTACGGAACTTATCATCCCTTAAAGCATACCTAACAATTTTCGTATGATGGCTTCTTTATAATTAATCAGTCTACACAAGTATCACATGAGTGTCATTATTAAACTAAACTTACTTTACTTTCTGGTTGACATGACATTGGATGATTACCAAATATGGTGGGTACTACGTCAGAATGTAATCACTTATGGGTACGCCCTTGCCTGAAACAACAGCTTAAAAATGTGCGGAGCATATTTTTGAATACTTTTTAGGGCACCAGTCGTCTGCCTTTTTGATATTTTTGACCCATATTAGCCTTTGTTCAGTGTCCTGTGGAAACCTGGGTCGCGTTTTATAAAGTTACAATTTACAATTTCGCTGTTTGCCTCTCTTTCTAGCTAATATGTGCGTGCGTTAGAGAGGCAAACAGCGAAATTGTAAATTGTAACTTTATAAAACGCGACCCTGTTGGAAATTAAAAACATCGATTCATTTTCTGAGTTGGCTATCAATAGATTTATCGATATCACGATCGATCGCTTAAGTACAACACTATGCAATACAAATATTTGAATCCCACTATTTATAATTACATTACGAATGCAAATACGAATGGTTAATTCACAAAGCTACACACATGTATCCGGCAACAAATATTGAATAAGATTTTCAGTTACTTTTACCTTAATAAGGTTCGAAATTTTAAAATTCAAGTCAAAACTAAATTACCGGTGAAACGTAATGTCTTTATTTTGTTCATTCAGGTAACCCTGGCGGTTTTTACACCATGGAACCACACAAGTCATCACTTTTATCACATTCCGTGCACTTATCGAACAGAAATATACATGAAAAGCTTTATTTTAATCACTTTTACTATTTGCGGTTTAGGTGCACTAGTATAGCCAAACAAAGATCGTTGACAGGCATTGCTGGCGTCACCCACAGATATAATAGACTCGGTCTATTAAATTAATAAGTCTATGGTCGGGATCAATTTTACTTATTTATGAATCATGACAATTAGTGATGTCGGAATTAAACATCTGTCAACAAAATTTGGTTGGTCAGAATCTAATAATTATGACATCAAACTCACGGTCTCCTCGAGACGGCTCTTTTCAGTCAAAACAATTAAAAAGAGACTGGCAACCCCGAGATGGCCGCGAGTTGCTTTCGCGCACAAGATGTGCTAGATTTGAGCGTTGTTCTATCATTATGACAAGTTTGGCATGAAGCTTCACATGTCACCATTGAATACAAATCTGATATTACCCTTTTTACATATATATTAACATAAATTAATTGGATTTTGATTAAAATTTACAACATACTGGTGGAAAATTAAGAATTACAGGTAATTTAAGCGTCTTAATATAACCTACTTATCCTGCCATGATGACTTACTGGTTCTAAGCCTTTCAATGATATTTTTTTCCATATATCCTTATTATATTTATTATGCTTAGATATTTTCCTACCACAATCGAGGAATAATGGCTGCCGATGTGTAGGTACACCCAAATATATCTCTTGTAACTGAGTACCTATCATGAACAACGCTTTATTCGTTATTCGTACGGGCCTGCGTTTAGAATTCTAGTGCTTCATTATTAGAATTCAAATTACGACAAGATAGTGTTTCGAGATGAAGACGATTGAAAATAGACGAGGAATTATGTTGGGGCACCTGCTACGATATGACAATATTAAAACTGTAATTGAAGGAAAAGTGGAAGGGAAGATGACGAGGGGCCCAAGGAGACCAAGGCGAGCATTTTTTGGTCCAAGTGAAGGAGAAAATAAATGTAGTGTCGTATCAGGAGCTCAAAACATTGGCAGGACAACGAACGGAATGGCGTTTACTCCATCGACAAGAGTCAGGCTCTTAAGTAGAAGAAGAAGAAGTGTCTCGAGATGCAGCGTTGTTCATGATAAGCGTCGAATTACGCGTGATAACTGTGATAAGTCTAAACCGCATTTTTATGTGTATTTTTTAAAATATTGTTATCGTTTTCCTTTACGAGCTCGACACACAACGACGCTTATCTAAAACAACTCGGTATCTCGAAATAGTCCGTTTTGCAATTAACTATAAAACTAGGCGCAGAATACGCTAAAGTTTATCGTGACTAAGACTCCCGTGTTCTAGTTCAAAATTTTACCACTGTGGCAGCGTTGTGCCGTTATGCCATTGGTGGAGAGTCGAAGCCATTTTATCTGCAAGACCGGCCATAGGCCAGTTGAACCACAGAAATTGACGCCGTCACTGCGTTTGTTTGTAGACTAACGGCACATCTCGAAATCATACAACTATAGAACTTAAAGTTTATGTAAAACAGTGGCATAATTGGAAATAGTTCAGTGGAACAGTGGTAACTTGTTGTGCAATACATAATTATTCGTGGATGGCGCATTATTCGTGAAACAGTAAGTACACATGTTATAACTTAATAGGAAATAAGCGAGTATTGTCGAAAATAATGAAAGTTGACTTATTTACCTAATCGAAATGAGCTTTTATACTACATAAGATTAAGTTAATTTAAGGTATTCTATACGAATTCAGAACATGTTCATTATAATTTTGCAACTAATAATTTGATTCAAAACGAGTACAGTCACCATAAACGATAAAGAACTATAGTAATGTTCAGTAATTTATAGTATTATATTTATATAATATTACTGAACGTTATAACCGACATACTGACCCGGGTATGTCGTTAAACTACGTCCAAAACCACCGGTGGATGGGCAGCAGCATCCCTGTAATGCGGTGTACTAAACTGCGATCGCCAACCCGCCTGCCAAGCGTGGCTATTATGGCATATACCCCCTATGAAAAGTGCAAACAAAAAATGGCCCCGAGTTTCCGGCGACTCCCGGTGCTCTGGCTTTGGTAGCGGTCAGGGCACTAGCGGAGTCAGGGGTGCGAAAAATCTCCGGCGAAGATCCGGCTACCACCGCCGACAACCTTTGGCCCTGGCAACACTTAACACGCGCACACTGCGGACACACGAGAGATTGGCTGAGCTGAGTAGGTTACGATGGGACGTTATTGGGCTATCGGAAGTCCGAAGAGAGGGTGAGGACACGATAACCCTCAGTCCGGTAACCTGCTCTATTTCCGGGAGGTCGACCAACAGTCCCAGGGAGGTGTCGGGTTTCTCGTCCACAAGTCCCTCGTGAGCAACGTGGTGAAGATCGAGAGTGTGTCGACTAGGGTGGCGTACCTTATACTCAGAGTATCCAAGCGGTACTCGTTGAAGGTCATACAGGTCTACGCTCCAACTTCTTCACACTCCGACGAAGAGGTAGAAACTGTGTATGAGGACATATCAAAAGCCATGCACAGTCCTGAAATATACTTCACCATCGTTATGGGGGACCTTAACGGGAAATTGGGCAAGCGAAACGATGATGAGCTGAGAGTGGGGCAATTTGGGGTTGGGTCTCGTAATCACCGGGGTCACTTACTAGCCAGTTTTATGGAGAAAGAGGGACTCTACATGATGAACTCCTTCTTCAAGAAGCGAGAACACAGGAAGTGGACCTGGATGAGCCCAGATGGTGCAACCAAAAACGAGATTGACTTTATCATTTCGACTAAGAAGCATATATTTAATGTCTCTGTGATCAACGCGGTTAAAACCGGAAGCGATCCGGTGATCGCTACAAGGCGGTCCTTGTAAAGGGCATATTAAATATAAGCGTCAAGCTAGAGCGATCTCGATTGATAAAGTCTACGCTCCGACCAGCACCGATCCAACTCCAAAACCCCGAGAGCTTCCAGCTCGAACCGCAAAATCGTTTCGATTGCCTACCCAGCGACGTGGATGTAGATGAGTATAACGACGGGTTTGTGGCAGCTGTCCATTCCACTGGGTCGAAAATCTTTAAGACCCAGCGGAAGAAAGGAAATAAGAAGCTCTCTGATCCAACTCTAAAGTTAGCTCATGAAGGAAAGGAGTGAGATAGTTCTACAATCCCCAGAAGATGCCGCATCATATCGCCGGCTCAATAGACAAATCTCCAAGTCGATCACCCGCGACATACGCCAATTTAATACCAACCGGATTAAAGAGGCTATTGACCGGAACAAAGGCTCTAAAGTTTTTGCGAGAGATTTGTCTATTGGTCAGAGCTGGCTTGCGAAGCTGAAGACTGGGGACGGTAGGATTGTTTCATCCAAACCTGAGCTTTTGAGTGAGATAGAGAGTTTTTACGGACAGCTGTACACATCAACACGAAGACCCATCTCCAATTTAGCTAACGACCCACGAGCTAAATTGACTCGACACCATACCGAAGATATACCGGACGTCAGCCTGTACGAGATTAGGATGGCTCTCAAACAACTCAAAAACAATAAGGCACCAGGTGATGACGGAATAACAGCCGGGTGGGAAACCAGTCCTTAGGGCCCTTCAAAAGCTGTTTGATTCCGTCATCTTTAGAGGCAAAACGCCAAAGGCATGGAGCAGGGGTTTGGTGGTGTTGTTCTTCAAAAAGGGTGACAACACCCAGTTGAAGAATTACAGACCCATCACACTTCTGAGCCATGTCTATAAGTTGTTTTCGAGAGTCATCACAAACCGTCTCACACGACAGGCTCGATGACTTCCAGCCTCCTGAACAAGCCGGTTTCAGAAAAGGTTTCAGCACCGTAGACCACATACACACGCTCCGTCAAGTCATACAAAAGACCGAGGAGTATAACTTGCCCCTCTGTTTAGCGTTTGTGGACTACGAAAAGGCCTTTGATTCGATCGAGACGTGGGCTGTACTACAGTCTCTCCAGCGGTGCCAAGTAGACCACCGGTACATCGAAGTGCTGAAGTGCCTGTACGAAAACGCCAATATGTCAGTTCACCTCCAGGACCGGAACTCGAAACCAATTCCATTGCAGCGAGGAGTAGGACAAGGAGATGTTATCTCTCCTAAATTGTTCACCGCTGCACTGGAAGATGTTTTCAAGGTTCTGGACTGGAGGGGATTTGGCATTAACATCAATGGCGAGTTCATCACTCACCTTTGGTTTGCCGACGATATAGTAGTATGACAATGAGACCATGGAGAACTTAAGTACTATGCTGGATGATCTGAGTGGAGTCTCTGAAGATGTTGGTCTTAAGATGAACATGGACAAAACGAAGATCATGTCGAACGTCCATGTGACCAACTCCAGTGAAGAAACTCTACACTCGAAGTTGTTGACGAATATGTATCACCATCATCATCATCATCATATCAGCCGAAAGACGTCCACTGCTGAACATAGGCCTCCCCCAAAGATTGCCACAATGACCGGTCCTGCGCCGAATTTGTATACCTGGGACAAACTGTCCAGCTGGGTAAGTCCAACTTCGAGAAGGAGATCAATCGTCGAATCAGACTGGGTTGGGCGGCGTTCGGGAGACTACGCAATATCTTCTCGTCCAATATACCGCAGTGTCTCAAGTCGAAAGTCTTCGACCAGTTTGTGTTGCCAGTGATTACTTACGGATCTGAAACGTGGTCGTTCACTATGGGACTCATTAGGAGGCTCAGAGTCACTCAACGAGCGATGGAGAGGGCAATGCTCGGGGTTTCTCTGCGAGATCACATCAGGAATGACGAGATCCGCAGTAGAACGAAAGTGACTGACATAGCCCAAAGAATTACAAGAAGTTACAAAATTACACCCATTATCTTGTCTTATAAACTTAAATATGCCATTATAATCTGTAAAGTTTTATTATTATTGTGGCGCATGTCATTTTAGACCATTATTGTCCATATAAAAAAATTGTATTTAAACATTAAAACGAAATAAGTTACTATTCTTTATAAATGTTTTTAGAATATTTGTCTTAATGACAAATAATCCGCTATTGTTCATAAGAAAAAAATAAAATCTTGATACTTTTTCTGTTGTGACTTTAATGCACATAAACAAATTCTTATTTTGAGTTACGACTCTATTTTATGCTGGCACAAGTCTAAGTTGTGTGTTTTTTTTTAGTTTTTTTGTATTGATTATACGGTTTATTAATTTTATTTTTGTTATTTCGCATTCTTAAATAAAAAAGGATGCTATGGCTAAAAGAAGATTTCCAATTGGTTTTTGTAATAAAAAGTTATGAGTAATTATTTTTTGTGTTTTTTTAAAAGCTCTCTCCTGAAAAAACACACATTTTGAGATACCGAGTTGTTTAAGATAAGCGTCGACAAGTCCTGTAAGTGTTTTTGCTATCGTGTGTTGTGCTAAACTAATGTAACTCATATTTACATGAAATTGCCATGACGTATACAGCAAATTACAACTTCTGTAACTACAGTTAAACGACTTAGGCAAGACAGGTAGTCCTACATAAGGCACTGCTCTCACCACGAGCTACTAAGCTATGAACTATGGCTATAAACACGAACAAAAGATACACACTCCCGTGTAAAAAAAGAGATGATACTCACCCGGCAGTGATAGCTGATGGCTGGGCGAGTATCGCCGTGTCTCTTTTATTTACACGGGAGTTGTTCGTGTTTATAGCCGATAAATTATAGCTCAATAGGTCGCGGTGAGACCAGTGCCTTGGGCTCAGGGACCGGAAAACCCGTTCATTTGGCTTACCGGTTCAAATTAATAACCCCTTCACACGATAACCTATTCATATGGGTAACCCGCTCAATGGGTTACCTAACAATAACGATAACCCGTATTATTCGGGTTAACCTAATCGTCATAAGGGGTTACCGCTTACAACAGCTGTTTCGGTGAGGGTTTTGTATGTACTAACCGGTAACCTTTCGGTTTCGGGTAAGCCTTACCCCTCTCCCGCGCCTTTCCGCCACCGCACCGGCCCGTCTTCGCGCCACCACACGCGATCGTGTCGTGACTGGATGAGTATTGTTTTACTTTAGGTTTACTTCAGTCAGTCAGGGTCGTTTCAAAAGGTACTTATTCAGTTTTTAAAGGGACATATTATTATTTTTTTCTTACTTAGCCGAATTATGGTAAGTACATAGATAGATGGTGTTATTTTATGTACCTATTAGTAAATCAATTAAGTAACTTTTAAGTATTTCAATTATTTACAGTTTTTTTAAATATTTGATGTTTTAATTATTGGTAAAATCCACTCCCATCTCATCGCACTGGTTTCGTGGCCAATTCCTTCACTCTCCAGGCCATACGTCTTTGGAATGAGCTTCCACTCAATGTCAGAAAGGCACAGACTAAGTTTACCTTCAAGCGCATGTTACGCAAGCATTTATCTGACAAATTGCGTGATTGATTATCTGCATGGTATTTCTTTGTTGGTACCTAAATCTATTTTTTATACATACATATATATATATATATTAGTATATTATAAAAAGTATTTGTGTAAGTATATACATATTTTCTTCTTTTTTTTTTCGAATATAAAAGCCTGCACCACACAAACCTTTCTTTTTGCCCAATGGTTGACTGGTAGAGAATGCCTTAAGGCATTAAGTCCGCCATTTGTACTTTTTTATTGTGCAATAAAGTTTAAATAAATAAATAAATAAATAAAATATTATATATACCCTTTTTTAATGTTAGTCTCAAAATAACGAAAAAGTCGACAAAGGCTCCAAGACCAATTTTTAATTTATATGTGCGCCAATTTAAAGTAATCGGCGGCGGCAACGTGATTTCAGCGTAAAATCGACGTAAAGGTCACGTGAATTAAAAACCAGATTATCGGTTCATCATGTAAGGAGCCATCCTACGCTGCATCGACCGCTTGGTTGTTGCCATGAAATCGCTTGCCCCACCGGTAGTTTTGCGCAGAGCTGGGCATTTCGTAATCAATTCCCGATTACAATATTACTTGATTTACTTTGTAATGTACTTATGGGTATCATATTACTTGCAATGTAATGTCGTGAAACGGAATATTACCATGACGTATGAAGAAGTCAATAATAATCTATAGCATATTACCATTACTATAATACTTTGGAATCAACATGTCGATTCGAAATACTGGAATTGATGACCATACTTCTAGATTACTTTTTAATTAGGTACATAATATAATGTTAGGACGTGCGAATGTTGAATATTATTGTCGCAAATATATAATTAAATACGGCTTCAAAGGTTTCTACTGATTGGCATACATGGAATCCGAATGTAGGGTCCATTAGATCCAAGATGGCGACACATTTTTTGCAATTTTTGTCATTATACTCGTTTTAGACTAATACACATACGTGGACCCCGAATTTAGGGTCCATTTTAAGATCCAAGATGGCGGCACAATTGTTTTCTTTTTTTGTCATTGTACTCGTTTTCTACTAATACACATACGTGGAACCCGAATTTAGGGTCCATTTTAAGATCCAAGATGGCGGCACAATTTTTTTCTTTTTTTTGTCATTTTTGTCATTGTAGTCGTTTTCGACTAATATACATAAGTATTGGACGTCGGTAAACGCATTACACAACTGAAGTGGAGATGGGCGGGACACTTGGCGAGAAGAACAGATGGGAGATGGCAGGGCAAGGCAGGTTACTAAATAAATAAATAAATATCTTTGGACATCTTACACAAATCGACCTAGTCCCACGGTAAGCTCAATTAAGGCTTGTAATGTGGGTACCAGGCGACGATATATATAATAGATAGATACCTACATATAGATACTTAAATACATAGACAACCATGACCAAGGAACAAATATTTGTGATAAATAAATACACAAATAATGCCCTCGCCGGGATTCGACCCCGGAACCTCCAGCTTCGGAGGCAGGGTCACTACCAACTAGGCTACAGAGGTTGACTGAAAGGTGGCTAAGGTGGGCAAAAAGGTCGGCGTGCAGGCCATCGACAAGGAAGTCTGACGATATCGGCCGCACAACAAATAAGATGTGGATGAGGTCAGCACAGGACCGAGAAGAGTGGCGTAATAAAGAAGAGGCCTATACTCAGCAGTGGGTGGATACGGGCTGAATAGATAGATAGATAGACGTGGACCCCGAATTTAGGGTCCATTTTAAGATCCAAGATGGCGGCACTATATTTTTATTTTTTTGTCATTTTTGTCATTGTACTCGTTTTCGACTAATACACTTACATGAACCCCGAATTCAAGAGTCCATTTTAAAATTCAATATGGGCACAATTTTTTTTTGTCATTATACCTATACGTTTTTGACTAATTTACAAACGCGAGACCCGAATTTAGGGTCCATTGTAAGATCCAAGATGGCGCCGTTTTTTTTTTGCATGTTATTGAATTTTGTACCTACGCAATTTTAATCATTATACTCATTTCCGACTAATACACATACGTGGAATCCGAATTTAGGGCATACGTAGTATCCCATTTTCGGGTCCATTTGAAGATCCAAGATAGCGACACAATTTTTGGCAATTTTCGTCATTATACTAGTTTTTGACTAATTCACGCACGTGGAATCCGAATATTCTATTTCCACTGTCTCAGGTAGGTACACATACGTAAAAAATCTAGGATCTTAAATTGACCCTAAATTAGTCGAAAACGACTACAATGACAATAATTACAAAAAAAATAAAAACACTGTACCGCCATCTTGGATCATAGAATGGACCTGAAAATCAGATTCCACGGATGCGAATTAATCAGAAACGAGTATAATAATCAAAATTGCAAAAAAAGTTGCCGTTATCTTGGATCTTAGAATGGACCCGAAAATCGGATTCCACGTATGCGAATTAGTCAAAAACAAGTGTAATGATAAAAATTGCAATAATAAGTTGCCGCCATCTTGGATCTTAGATTAGAATGGACCCGAAAATGGGATTCCACGTATGTGAATTAGTCAGAAATGAGTATAATGATGAAAATTGCTAAAAAAAGTTGCCGCCATCTTAGATCTTACAATCGACCCGAAAATCGGATTTCACGTATGCGAATTAGTCAAAAACGAGTATAATGATGAAAATTGCAAAAAAAGTTGCCGCCATCTTGGACCCGAAAATGGGATACTACGTATGCGAATTAGTCCCAAATGAGTACCTATAATGCTGAAAATTGCTAAAAAAGTTGCCGCCATTTTGAATCTTAGAATGGACCCGAAAATCGGATTCCACGAATGCGCATTAGTCAAAAACGAGTATAATGATAAAAATTGCAAAAATAAGTTGCCACCATCTTGGATCTTAGAATCGACCCGAAAATCGGATTCCACGGATGCGAATTAATCAGAAATGAGTATGATGATCAAAATTAATTAATCAAAATTAATCTTAGAATCATCTAAGATCCAATATAGCAGCCACTCTTTTTAGCAATTTTCATCATTATACTCATTTCTGACTAATTCGCATACGTGGAATCCCATTTTCGGGTCCATTCTAAGATCCAAGATAACGGCAACTTTTTTTGCAATTTTGATTATTATACTAGTTTCTGATTAATTCGCATCCGTGGAATCTGATTTTCAGGTCCATTCTAAAATCCAAGATGGCGGCAACTTTTTTAGCAACTTTGATCATTATACTCATTTCTGATTCTGACTAATTCGCATACGTGAAATCCGATTTTCGGGTCGATTCTAAGATCCGAGATGGCGGCCACTCTTTTTAGCAATTTCCTTCATTATACTAATTTCTGACTAATTCGCATACGCGAAATCCGATTTTCGGGTTGATTCTTAGATCTAAGATGGCGACAACTTATTATTGCAATTTTTATCATTACACTCGTTTTTGACTAATTCACATACGTGGAATCCGATTTTCGGGTCCATTCTAAGATGTAAGATAACGGCAACTTTTTTTGCAATTTTGATTATTATACTCGTTTCTGATTAATTCGCTTCCGTGGAATCTGATTTTCAAGTCCATTCTATGATCCGAAATGGCGGTATAGTGTTTTTAATTTTTTTGTAATTATTGTCATTGTAGTCGTTTTCGACTAATTTATATACCCGAATTTAGGGTCAATTTAAGATCCTAGATTTTTTACGTATGTGTACTTACCTAAGACAGTGGAAATAGAATATTCGGATTCCACATGCGTGAATAAGTCAAAAACTAGTATAATGACGAAAAATTGCAAAAAATTGTGCCGCTATCTTGGATCTTCAAATGGACCCTAAATTGGGATTCCACGTATGTGTATTAGTCGGAAACGAGTATAATGATTCAAATTGCGTAGGTACAAAATTCAATAACATGCAAAACAAACGGCACCATCTTGGATCTTACAATGGACCCTAAATTCGGGTCTCGCGTATGTAAATTAGTCAAAAACGTGTAGGTATAATGACAAAAATTACAAAAAAAATTGTGCCCATATTGAATTTTAAAATGGACTCTTGAATTCGGGGTTCACGTATGTGTATTAGTCGAAAACGAGTACAATGACAAAAATGACAAAAAAAGAAAATATAGTGCCGCCATCTTGGATCTTAAAATCGACCCGCAAATCGGATTCCGCGGATGCGAATTAGTCAAAAATGAGTAC
>JALPQI010014412.1:0-36486 GCA_025490895.1 Thaumatotibia leucotreta | reverse complement strand
ATCCCTTCATCTAATAAGTTACACGAGGAAATGAAATAAAAAAACTATTTGCCTGTTTATATTTATTAGTAAATAAATCATGTTTTAAAAACGAGTGTAGACCCCGTGGTTGTTTATAACAATTAGGACTGCTATAAAATGGTCTTGCATGGAAGTTACTAGCTCAGTGCAGAGGTCCCATCCCAGCTTTGAGGATTTAGTAATGGAGTCGGCTTCATATCGTTTTCTCCTCTGCCAAAGACTTTGGCCAAGAATTTGTACATTTGACCAAACCTGTTTATAAAACTATTTCATTAATCGATTCTTCGCAGTCTTGTTATCGTTATGTACCCGTAACAAGCTCCGTTAAAATGCCTGTGTGTGCTATGTATGGATTCTAAACTCGTTCAAATACATCATGTTTACAAAATATGCGATACCATTTCATATCTTGCCTTTATTTGTTTATATTACAACATTTTATTACATAAAATTGTTCAAGAAAATCAAGTACCAGGGAATCGATAGCAAAATCGGTTTCAAAAATATCGCACACAATTCGTAGATTCATTTTTGACTGATGGAGAAAGTTTGACATTTATTGTATTCTCGTATTTAAGGTTAATAAGGTCTACCCATCTTTAAATTTTATAGGAAATATCAGACTTAGTGAATCAAGTAAGACAGAAGACTCTGCCTTGGTCTAATGTTAAGCTTATATGTAAGCCAATAAGGTTGAATATTTATTGCGCTTATTTGGAATACGTATTACGCGCGAAAATACATAGTGATGTGAACGTTACTCTTTATGACACAATGTCGAAAGTAGGTATAAAATGTCGAGATATGGACACTTGTGTTTACGTATATTAGTGTTCTCACAGTAAGTAAATAAAAACACAGTCTTATCGAATTCAGTAACTTCATTTTTACAAGTGCTAATTAACGCTAGTTGGACCTATATTATAAATTGTATTTAGGTACTTACTAAAATATCACTAAGGAATATCAATATCACCGGTCTTTTTGCAAAAACTTGTATGTATACGCACCTACGCACCTTGTACCTACGCACTTGTATTCAAATTGTATCCTTACGAGTATTCACAATTAAGCCTCAGTGAGTTTTACCCCAGCTAACTAAAACTTTCTTACTACAACAAAATAAATAATACTCGTATGTACACTCGTATGGACATACATTGTTTTCTTTCACAACCGCTAATTAATATTATTTATTAAATATTATAATTGATTTACGGATTTCGAAATGCACGTGATTGACCGAGACTTTCCTTACAGTTACAGCCTTCGTAGTCAAAGATCGCGATAAACGAAAACATAATCAATTGAAGTAGGTTAATGGCAAGACATTCAGGCGGTTTTGTATTGAAATTGGTTGATTAATTAATAACTGTTACTAATTGTCTGTTTACTTTTATTTAAATACTCAAAACAGCAATGTATAGTACCAAGGTGCACGTCAATCTATGACGTTTAGAAAAATATATCGATACGATAATCTTCAGACACTTGAAAGCCATATTAATCGGTTCGATTACACCTACGTCGATAGTTTGAAATTGTGTCCGCATAGAAATTTTACTGTATTAGTGTGATAATTTAACTTAGTGTTGTGGTATTGTTTAAGTGTGCGTGAGTATTAACGAGAAGAAGAAATGCATTTGTAGTTAGATCGTTTACATGTGTGCTACCTCGTCCCGCTCGGAAATTGGCAGAATGTTTTGTTAGGAAAGTTATAGCGATACCGTCTCCCCATACTAAATCCTCAAAGCATCCCAGGGAGATATCTTCCCATGCTTGATTGCAATGTTGGATAAGGGCTTCGGTTCTCCATTAATTCCGATCCCATACATTTTCTGTAGGGTTAAGATTAGGTGATTTAGCCAGCCATATTATTTTAGTCATTTTCGGGTGACGATCGAACCAGGTATTAAGTAGTTATTCTAGCCGTGTGTCTTGCTCGAATGAACAATTAGGCATCTCCTGTTGTGAATACACATTCGCACATTGGGAAGCATATTCTCTTCCAACATCGTAACATAATCCACTGCATTTGCTCTTGGAGTTCGCCTGACACCATTTTTTTCTTGATAACGTGTATGCCGCCATAAATTTAAATGCAAGATTTAAACGTTTTCTCATCTGTGAAAATTGTTGACGACCAATCAAAATCCAAATACTTATTCGTGAGCAAAGTCCGCACGTGCAGTTTTTTAATCAGATTAGGTTGTAATTTTCGCAATATTATATCGAAAGAATCCAAACAATATTTTATAATTATTGAGTTTGACGTATCTTTGTCATTTGGCAGTCATTGTCACAATCTGATTACCAAACAAATATAGTTTGAAAATCGAACTACCGTTTCACCCAGCAAGAAATAAAACTAGAAAACTTCATGAGTATGAGACGTAATTTGTCATTATAATACGAACAGATTATGTGGACGATTAAACTGCTAAACAATCATTTTCCTCGACTGTACATAAATTGTAGTTTTGAAAATAAATATATTAAAAAAAAAGTTATTCCTGACAGAGTTGGGTTATACTCGTTTCTGACTAATTCGCATACGTTGAATACAATTTTCGGGTCCATTATGAGATCCAAGATGGCAGCAACTTATTTTTGCAATTTTCATCATTATACTCGTTTCTGACTAATTCGCATAGGTACGTGGAATACGATTTTCGGGTCCATTCTAAGATCCAAGATGGCGGGAACTTTTTTTTGTAATTTTCATCATTATACTTTTTTCTGACTAATTCGCATACGTGGAATACGATTTTCGGGTCCATTCTGAGATCCAAGATGGCAGGTGGGTTGTTCTCATAAAAGTGGCATCGGCAGGGTAAAGTAAATGAAAAAAATTAAAGTGGTTTTTTTAAAGATTTTTAGATTAGAATATGTTTTTGAATTCATCAAAGATACCAAATTTGTGAAAGGGAACGAACTAGTCGTAAAAACGTAGAAGTTATGGCGAGTTGAAATTTTAGACATACAGGAGAAAGTGACAAGACAGGGTAGTAGGGAAAATGTGGCAGGCTAAAGAGAGTTTAAATAAAAAAAAATAAGTTTACCACTAATAATTCAACTCTTTTATCAATAACCTTAACTTAAAATACATCGACCGTTATGATTTTACGCCCTAATATTTATATATATGTACCTACAGTATCCGTGAAAATGTGTGTGAACTCAAGGTTGAAGGTTTTAAGTTAATTGTGTTCTAAAAGTGCGTGATTATGAAATAATGCAGATTATTAGGATTGTTTACATTATTGATGGACGCCACCCTTCCCAAACGTGCTTGCAGCATTACCGCGCTGGACGGCAAGCGTGATTCTTTGGACACGGTGAGAACTGGAACGGGGAACAGAATCGTAAGCTGGTTCCAAGTTGGTTTCAGATGTCTGATCCTGGCAGCGTTTTCAGCGGCCACACCTGGAACCTTTGCAATGTCTGCGACAGATGCGAAGGCTCAAATGTACTCACACACGTAGCGGCACATTCCACAGCAGGTAGTGGGCAAGGGGCCGCTATGACTCAGGCAATGCCCAGGGAACCAGCGTTAAGCCGTCCGGTCTCTTGCCATCTGTACGGCTCAAGTTCTGAGGCTCCACTATGCAGGGGACATTCGCCGAGAGCCGAGATCAAGTCATTAATCTCATGGTGTCTCGAAAAACGCCCCGTAAAACGGGAACAACTCGGTCCTTAGTGCCCATTTACCATTTACTGACGCTCCGCATATGGAGGTAGGGTTCGCACACCTTAGATCCCAGTATCAAGGCAACACCCATTCTCAATGTATCGTTATCGAGCACCTTTCCCAGTTGTGGCGACAGTAGTGCATGCAACCAGGGCCCAGAACTCGGGCTGCTTCATCGCTTTAAACCGAGCGACATCCTCCACAACACTAGCACTTTCCAGCATGCCGCTAAATGAGCGCAAAACATCAGCCCATAGCTTTTGAGAATTGGGGTGTTCGGATACGCTTCCCCCAAAGAGCGAACCGATCACACGTCCAGAGCTTTCCACACAAAAGGTAGGCTTATAGACAAAAGTTTAGCAAAAATACTTGCCGATTCATGACAGGAGGTAAAGAACGCTACGACCCTAGTGTCTCGCACACGGCGAATCTCAAGACCTCCGAAACGAATAGGGAATGTTGCTTTGCTAGTGCAGTAGTCTGTATTTCGCCAAATTGGATTGTTAAGACAGTTCCTTGCTTAAGCGAATTGTCATATTTAACCCTTTACCTACGGGTGTCAACCAGAGTTGCCACCAAGGCAACAGCCGTGCAGTACGGGTGTCAACTATAGTTGATCGAAGTACTGGTCATGTTTAATATTTTTTTTATTCAAAACTAGACCTTGTATCTTGGTAATAGCGGTCACAATATGCTTTGGGATTAGTATAGATGCAAAGAAAAAAATACCCTAATGTTTCGGTAGATGGCTCTGATATAAATATATTTTTAAAACTACCGCTTTTTTTGCTGGCAACTGGGGTTGACACCCGTACTGCAGGAGTGCCAAAAATTGAAATCAATATGGCGGACAATAGTGATGTTTTAAATTTTATCGACTTGTTGTGAGAAACAGATCAGAGAATACCCGTACTTTACAGATTTATCGATACCTTAGTGCCCACTCTTACTAACTATACAATCTAATAAGTTTAAAAATTAAATAATTATACACATAAAACCTTATTAGATTCAAATTATTTTTCGATTTTTTCCCTAATCGATGCGACATATCGACAACTGTGTCGATAGACGCACATCACTATTTTTCATATGTGAGAAATTGTTTGTTTGCAAGGTTTTTATTGATTGATATTTATGCTTTTTTAAAATAATTATAGTCTTTTGAGTATTTGTTTGTGTTAAATATACCATAAACTAATGTTTTTACACTTAAACTTGTGAAATTCGCGAGTGGTAACTTATAAATATTCAAATTCTTAGTGACTGATATAATACTTGATTTTATTAAAAAAAGGGAATATTATTACTATATGTGATTATTTATTGATTAAAGACAACATATGTAATATGTGTGCGAAATTTCAAGTGTGTAGCTGCAATACTATAAAAGTTCCAGGTAAGTGAAGTTATGCCTTACACCGGCTCTCGAAAAAACATGCCCGTATTGAGAGGTTACGGAGTGATACAGGGCCCCGTAGGTAAAGGGTTAACTGCCTCCTGTTAAAACATCCATGTTGAAGTTATGGTGAAAGTGTAATTTATGCGCGGTGTTGTACTGGTAAGGCAGTAGTATAGTAGCACCAACGGCACATGTGCCGATAGCCTGTTCTAAACGCTCATAAGCAGCCCTCAAAGCCACCGTCTTAGCCTAAAGCTCCGAGCTCACTCCATCCAACTACTCTGATGATGCCTGTGACAAGACAGATTCGAAGTCTGACAGGGCTACAGGCATAAAACTCGCACTTCCAAGAATTTACGTCGAAGCCTATTGACCACAAGGTTGCGAAAGTCTACGGTCGTCATTAAGCACGATATTGGAATCACCTCCCCATTGTCCGAATACCAGACGTTTAAAGGTGACTCCAATATTGTGATCAGGCCCTGGATCGCCAATCAACACACGAGGGAACTCAAAGGATCGTCAGCAGAATACTTAAAGATGCATAGCACTGAAACAGAAAGAGGAACCAAATGGAAGTTGGCAAATGTTAGTATGCTAATCATCTGCGAAAAGTGGGTTGTCAGGTGATATTCGGGAAAATGAAATTCTGTAGAAATACATGATACCCTCAAACATACATACAGTTGTGTGCAAAATAATAGCAGCAGTCAAAAAATAGCAGTCAATAAGAAAATTCAAACTTGGAGGAATTATTTTGGGACTTTTTTTTGTTATTCAAGTACATAACATAATATTCATTCAAAATGAACTGCAAACTTTACTGAAGTAATATTGAAAGTAAGACAAACGTGGCCATGAAAACCAGCTTTTTTACCCCCTAGCAGGAATGGTGTTCAAAACTGAAATACCTAATGGAAAATACACAATTGTGTGCAATTATTGTAGTTTCGTATCTTGTCTATTGTTGTCAACCAAAGCTTTACATATACACCCATCTCATCCAGAAATATATATTTTTTCCTGTATGACCATCTTCCTCGCAGAGTGTACAAATTTTCGCTTATTTCGATTTTTTGTTGAAGTTTCACCGATAACTTAGTTTGTTTATTAATGTTTGCTATGACCAGGGCTTCAGTGAAGCAAACGCACCAATTACTTCAATAAAAAATCGGAATAATCGAAAATTTGTACACTCTGCGAGGAAGATGGTCATACAGGAAAAAATATGTATTTCTGGATGAGATGGGTGTATATGTAAAGCTTTGGTTGACAACAATAGACAAGATACGAAACTATAATAATTGCACACAATTGTGTATTTTCCATTAGGTGTTTCAGTTTTGAACACCATTCCTGCTAAGGGGTAAAAAGCTGGTATTCATAACCACGTTTGTCTTACTTTCAATATTACTTCAGTAAAGTTTGCAGTTCGTTTTGAATGAATATTATGTTATGTACCTGAGTAACAAAAGAAAGTCCCAAAATAATTCGTCCAAGTTTTCATTTTCTTATTGACTGCTATTTTTTGACTGCTGCTATTATTTTGCACACAACTGTACATAATTACCTGCATATAATCCAAGTTAGTAAAAACTTTGTATAAATAGCTTTTTTCACTTTATCCTGTCAACGGTCACTTTACCCTGCAGAGTGATTGCAGGATAAAGTTACACAGGGTGCAGTGAAAAGTCGACTAACTAGATATTATCTCCTAAACTGTTAATAATACAAATACCATAATTTTAGTATATGTAGTTATACCTTAAAATAGTATAAGTAAGTAACCAGCCGTATTAATATTTTAAAATAAGCATGCCAGGATAAAGTGTACATACCTGTTACAAACTCCGAACGTCACACTTCAAAAACTTGTCGACACAAAACAGATGCACCTTGTGCAGAAACCTTTCCACCAGCGGCTAGAACCATACTGAAGACGTGTTTTGCGTCAATCAGGTTCTCAACAAGACTTTCTATGTGTGTGTGAGGTGCAATACCGCAAACGCACAGGATACAGAGAAAATATCGCTGGACAAACTTCGAACGTGAATATTTATGTTAAAAGTTATCTAAACATCCTGTGTAACATCATATTTAATAATGTTATAGTATAATTTATATTAAAAACCAAGTTTCATTATCTTACAACTGTAATTACATAATCTAAAGAGCTAAAACTGGAGCAGTGTCGTGTTTGGACAAGGCAGGGTACAATAGAAAACGGCATTCTTCATTTTTTTTTTACAAAACTACTATATGTATAGAAAAATACTGTTTAGGCCTCGATGTACAATATTAGTGTCTATCTGTAAAAAAAAAATTGTATGTGCAACATACATATTTCATATACTTTCTATTCAAAAACATAACGGCAGGGTACGATGCCACTATTTTGAGAATTACCGAGGTACTTTTTTTTGCGATTTTCATCATTATACTCGTTTCTGACTCATTCGCATAGGTACGGTGAATACAATTTTCGGGTCCATTATGAGATCCAAGATGGCGGGAACTTTTTTTTTGCAATTGTCATCATTATACTCGTTTCCGAATAATTCGCATACGTGGAATACGATTTCCGGGTCCATTCTAAAATCCAAGATGGCGGGAACTTTTTTTTGCAATTGTCATCATTATACTCGTTTCCGACTAATTCGCATACGTGGAATACGATTTCAGAGTCCATTCTAAAATCCAAGATAGCGATAGCCATCTTGGATTTTAGAATGGACCCGGAAATCGTATTCCACGTATGCGAATTAGTCGGAAACGAGTATAATGATGAAAATTGCAAAAAAAGTTCCCGCCATGTTGTATCTTAAAATGGACCCAAAAATGATATTCCACGTATGCGAATTAGTCAGAAACGAGTATAATGATGAAAATTGCAAAAAAAAGTTCCCGCCATCTTGGATTTTACAATGGACTCGGAAATCGTATTTTACGTATGCGAATTAGTCGGAAACGAGTATAATGATGAAAATTGCAAAAAAAAGTTCCCGCCATCTTGGATTTTACAATGGACTCGGAAATCGTATTTTACGTATGTGAATTAGTCGGAAACGAGTATAATGATGAAAATTGCAAAAAAAAAGTTCCCACCATCTTGGATTTTAGAATGGACCCGGAAATCGTATTCTACGTATGTGAATTAGTCGGAAACGAGTATAATGATGAAAATTGCAAAAAAAGTTCCTGCCATCTTGGATCTTAGAATGGACCCAAAAATGATATTCCACGTATGTGAATTAGTCGGAAACGAGTATGATGATGAAAATTGGAAAAAAAAGTTCCCGCCATCTTGGATTTTAGAATGGACCCGGAAATCGTATTCCACGTATGCGAATTAGTCGGAAACGAGTATAATGATGAAAATTGCAAAAAAAGTTCCCGCCATCTTGGATCTTAGAATGGACCCAAAAATGATATTCCACGTATGCGAATTAGTCAGAAACGAGTATAATGATGAAAATTGCAAAAAAAAGTTCCCGCCATCTTGGATTTTACAATGGACTCGGAAATCGTATTTTACGTATGCGAATTAGTCGGAAACGAGTATAATGATGAAAATTGCAAAAAAAAAGTTCCCGCCATCTTGGATTTTACAATGGACTCGGAAATCGTATTCACGTATGCGAATTAGTCGGAAACGAGTATAATGATGAAAATTGCAAAAAAAAAGGTCCCGCCATCTTGGATTTTACAATGGACTCGGAAATCGTATTTTACGTATGCGAATTAGTCGGAAACGAGTATAATGATGAAAATTGCAAAAAAAAAGTTCCCGCCATCTTGGATTTTATAATGGACTCGGAAATCGTATTTTACGTATGCGAATTAGTCGGAAACGAGTATAATGATGAAAATTGCAAAAAAAAAGTTCTCGCCATCTTGGATTTTAGAATGGACCCGGAAATCGTATTCCACGTATGTGAATTAGTCGGAAACGAGTATGATGATGAAAATTGCAAAAAAAAGTTCCCGCCATCTTGGACTTTAGAATGGACCCGGAAATCGTATTCCACGTATGCGAATTAGTCGGAAACGAGTATAATGATGAAAATTGCAAAAAAGGTTCCCGCCATCTTGGATCTTAGAATGGACACAAATGGCAAATTCAAAAAATGTAGACACAATAAGAGAAAATTACTATTAGCCCTTTTTTTCTTACAGAGTTTGTTGGATGTTGGACAGAGTAGAGCTATTTATTGCCAATGATATAGAGTGCCATTAGTAAGAGTTTAATTATTATTTCGCTATGTGAGTTTGGTATTGAAGCGTAGAATAGAAACAGAATGCAATGCTCAGATTACCTTCAATTTTCTATGCCTCTCGTTTCGTTTGTTGCCAGCTCGTCAGATTACGGTAAAGCAAAGAGAATGCTGACAACTGCAACGCCGCGCTGCAATGTATTTGTTATATAATTCGGATATACCCTAATCAGCTATTTATTGTTATCAGTTGTTATGTTACGGGTTCAAATCCTAGCATATGACTTGTAATGTATGTATTTTTTTGTTATTATTAGTGATGTAGGGACTTTTTACTTTTTTTTTGTATATATTTATTAGTTTTTCGGTTTTTTAGACCTCCTTAAACATTTAAAATCAATATATGCAAGATTTTGTTTAGCGACATCTATAGATTATTTCTGTCAAGACTCGAGCAGTGTACTGTTTGACGCGTATCGAGAAAAACGCATAAAAATATGTACGTGCAATAATAGATGGCGCTGAAATCAATTTATTCCAAAACTAGTTAATTTTTTTATTTACTAATTTACTCTTCTAGAAAGGGTGGTTTTGACAATTTTCGATGTATGATGCTAAATTAATTAAAACTGTGCACTAACAGGTAGTAAATATCTGGATTTCAAATAAAACTAAAACTATTACTAGTAAATCGTGCTCCTAGTGACATCTATTGTAACATATTCCGAACTATTTGAGCCTTCTATGAAACAGACCCTCTATATTTGGGTACTTTGTGCCGCCACTGAACTATGCTGTGGACAGACAGACAGACGGACATAGCGAAACTATAAGGGTTCCTAGTTTGCTACGGAACCCTAAAAAGTAGGTACTTTATTTTCATATGTTTATGTGACTGTGCTCTTAACAAATAAAAAAATAACGACCGGAAACGCATACGAGTACAAGTAGGTACTTATACAGCGTGGGTATTTGATACGGGCGAATAATTAATCCAGCTATAACATCTGATCCTACGAGTCGTATGAGATAATCATTTCGTTAAATTTTGTTGTTAATTAGGTGTAATGATATTTCTAAAGTACAACGCAGCAGCAATACAGGGTGCTCGCGAGGAACCCGTAAGATTTTAATGCTGAATTCCTTAGCATATTTAGAGTATTTACTCGTAATGTTATATACAATTTCCTGGATTCGGCTTGAATCCAGAGATAATTAACCGTTTTTCGACGTATCTCGTCATAAAACTTCTGTGTATGCTACCACAATGTGTTCTAATATTACCACACCTTTTGCCTGACAATCAAAAAATAAGAATATACTTGACGAAAAAACCTGTCTCTAAAAAACATTTATAAAATTAATTTTAACAAATTGTTGTTATGGTAAAAATTATTCAAAAAGTTAAAAAAAAAATTTTTTTTGTGGAATTTGACGTTAGGTCTCATAATATTTATTGTTTATTTTGATGTCTAGAATGCATAGTTAAAATCTTGCGGTTTCCTCGCGAGCACCCTGTATATGCCGGCCAACTGACATGAGACTCTTATGTTATGACGTTTCGATACTTATGTCTACTTTAAGTAATGTGGCTGCCAGTGGATGCAATACATTGCGTGTTCAATTATTTTGTATGAAAAAAAAAACCTTAATTTCCTAAAGAAATTTATGTAAACAGCCTGCTTAGCCAAGTTGCCAATCGCTAAAGCTCAGTAGCGTACCGTAGTGTTCCCTCTCTGTCACTCTTTTATTAGTGCGACAAAGACAGTTAGTTGCCTATCGTTCACGATTGACTATTGAGCGTTAGCGATTGGCAACTTGGCTAAGCACCCAGCAGTGTTATTCACTAAGGAAACCGCCTTGCTGTCAGCGCTGTGTCAGCGCTGCGGCAGCGTCGAGCCTAAAAATGGTATTCACTAATTGTATTTTAAACGACACTCGTTCTCGGCGACGAATGCGGCGTGAGCTGGAACTACACTGCGTCGAGAGTTTGACGTTTAATGTACGAACTTCGTATTCTCTAACGAAAAACAGCGACGAACTCGCCCACAAGCTCGCTCACAGCCTCGATTCCTAATGTTAAATCAAACAGCTAGGATTTTAGACAAGGCTGTCTCGACGTCGAGCTCGTGAATAAAGTCGAATGTGTGAATAAGAGAATAGCATAGCAGGTTTCCTAGGTCCGATAGTAATCGCCACTAAAATATTCGCCCGTATCAAATAGATACGCTGTAGATAGATTCCAGATTCCAGTAGCATCATAGACAAGAAAAAACGCACCTGTCAGACCGGTCCCTCTGACCAAAATCGTCTGTACACAGTTTTATTGCTATGTCGTAATCCTGACTATTGGATTATGCCACTTTTGGAGAAGACTTTTATAGACTTGAAAATGCATTAACGGTACGTGTTTAATAGCTTTCAAACATTTTTAGTACGGTCTTAGAAAGGTATCCGAATCCGAAGGTACAGTCAACTACACTTTAAAAATGGAAGAGGTGCTCAATTCGACAGATTTTTTTTGGATCTGTGTTGCAAGATATCTCCGAAAATCGTCAACTGATTTTCAATTTTTTTTTAATTAACCCTTAAATGCATGAATTTTTCTTTTCGTTCCAAAAACAAAATGTGCATACCTAATGGCGTCGCAAGCACGAGAAAAATAGAAAAACAATCTGTGGACATATTTTGGGTGGAATTTGTACTACTAATCAAAATTTGGATACATCATACATAATATTTTTTTGCAAAATCGTGCATAATAAAACATACAAATATTATTTACTTTTATATGGAAAAGTATATTAAATTCAGTAATTGTAATATCGTTATGGTATGAATTACAAAATTCCAATAAAAATAATTTCTTACTTAGTCAAAAACCGCTAAACGCACGCAATGAAAACAAATTTCCGCCATCTTGCTTATAAACACATGTAATTTTTTTTAATACAGTTACTATTACGCCAACAAATCAGTAATAAGTTTGAAAGTTAGTTAAATTTCCTTGCAAAATTAACCTTAAGAACCACAGATCAGTATAGATAGCTAACGGGTGGCATGGAACATGTCGCAGCGTTATGGCCGATAGGCCTTTATAGTGTGACAGATGCCCGCCCTATGAGCCAGTCGCAACTTACCCGCGACTGCAGGATGAGCTCGGACATATCCGCAAAATGCCGAATTGTGCCGTTATTTCTTGTAAAAATAGGAGTGTAAATAAACATTTTAAGGACTATTGAGTCACGTACCAGATGAAAGTATTGATTTTTTTAGTTATTAGTTGACAAAACCACGTATTTTTACAAATAATATATAACAACAAACCGCTGACATAAATGTCATAATGATTTTACTTGGGCGTACCAATTGGTTGAACTATTCAGTGACAAATTGTATGTGCGTTTTACATTGACGGCTTAGAATAGCAAGCAAGTTGCAATTTGGTAAGCGACCGTGCAATGTATCCAATTGCTAGCGATGTTCACAACCGTCCTGTCATTTCTTGGTACGGCCGCTGCGAGCAGGCCGCGAACTAGAGGTACGACTGACCGTGCCGATGACAAATAGGGTCGATAAATTGTTGATGTATTTGATTATATTCAATTTTTCTTTCATATTTTGACCTTTGTATCAATATCTTATCTTCATAAAGGTAAAACAATATATATAGATTATATCGCGTATTATATTATTTTGAGCCTTTTACAATAATCGTTGTCAAAGGTTGAAATTGTTTTATTTAAATATGTGACCATCGCGGAAACGGCTGATAACATTATATTTATTAATGGTACAACCGTCTAAATAATTATTTGTTCATGTGATTCCCAGCCACAATTAAGATAATGTCGTTAATAAATTGCTTTGTTCATATTCAAATATATGTTTATAATTGTCATTCTGTAGTTTATTATTTACAAACCAGATCCGACACGAAAGTAATAAAAAAGTTTTCTAATTTATTATTAAACGACATAAAATGAAAACAAACAATATAAGGACTTAACTACCTATAAATAAAAAATTGGCCTAAATCGCCGTCAGTGGGCAAGGTACCCAGAAAGCTGGCCGCATTCCCCCGTTGTATAGCTATACTTAAACGCTGTGCAAGGTACTGGCCAGCCCTCTGGTCGCTTGAGGTCTCTCTTAGGCGAGCCGCTAGATCTTTAAAAAGTCCATGTGCACTTGGCCCCCATGGCCCCAAGGTCTCCACACCAAACGCCGCAAATATGTAGCTGGTTCCTAAAGCAGCATATTTGCGGCGCTTGAGACTTTCGGCTAATGATGCCACGGCGCCAGCAGCAACGCCGGTGACCGAAACATGGGACGGCGCCAGAGTGTCAACGCAGGTGACGTCCCAAACTAGCGGCCGGCCCATGCTCCAGGGCACCAGCGTCATTCCGTCAGGCCTCTTGCCGTCGTCCCTGGCCAGACCGTTGGGCTCTAGGACGGCCGGTATTTTCGCGCTAACAAGGACGCGACGGATAACATAATGTTTATAAAGATTAGATACATCGTCCAATGCGATATTTTAATCTGTATTTATTTGACTTATTAAATGATAAATCGATTTTAATGTTTTTCTTAATATTCCGGCTTTATCAAATATCTATGGATAATAATTTATCGACGTAGCCTCCTCTCTAGTGCCGCATCATATGGTAGCGCTTTAGCCAATCACAGCGTGGCAAAGGCCCGACCTCGGAGACACCGAGATTCATTACAATTTCGCTTCGTTACAAATCTCTCTCTTTCGTATATCTATGTTAAGAACATAATATACGTATCTAGTTTTCAAACACCAACTAGGTTTTGATTATGTACGATACATCGTACACCATGCATTTAAGGGTTAAACGGGTCCCCGTGACTCTAATAATGGTCCCGATGGCACCAAGTTGGGATGTCTGGGTCGCGTTTTATAAAGTTACATTTTACAATTTCGCTGTTTGCCTCTCTAACGCACGCACATATTGGCTAGAAAGAGAGGCAAACAGCAAAATTGTAAATTGTGACTTTATAAAACGCGACCCTGATGATGGGATTTTAGAGAAATCGGATAAAGTCGGCTTAATTTTTTTTAATTTACTAATTTATTTATGAAATATATCAGCATTCGGCACGTTTCGTTGATGCTGTTATTAAGAGTGTATTTAATATTCTTGCAAACACATACATTTATGAAATTGAATAGGTATATTATTCAGTTAACGAAATATTTGTAATAAAGGACAGGAAGGCTCTTAAAAATATTCTACTTAATATCGCATAGGTAGGTAGCGCCATCTATTATCGAGTAGCGACAACATGGACTGCCTGTGTGTCGTAAATCACAACTAAACAAGCATTCAATTATAATATTATTATGCACCTGGAAACTAAATTTTAACGACGTCGTTGGATTGCGGAAATCCGCAATATTTCATTGTACCTTAGCCTTACGTCATATGTGCAGTATCAATAAAGTATCCTACAGATTTATTAATACTAGGACACCTAAAGAGGTGGTACCTACCTAATGTTGGTACTTACTTAATGTTGAATTTTAAGTTTAAATTACTTTTATTTCATAAAAACATTTTTTGTCTTCATCATTATGACCATATCAACCGAAAGACGTCACTGCTGACATAGGCCTCCCCTAAAGATTGCCAAACTTTGTCCTACTTTTCCCTAATCTAAATACAATACTAAACTAAATAGACTTGTAACGTAACGAATTACCATTATTTCTATGACACTCTGTATACAAGGTTTTTTGCAATCCTTAAAAGGTTTCTGTCGGCTTCCCTTTTAAATTCCTTTCGTTTCAAACTGTACAGTGTAACATACGTAACAGGGTTGATTTCAGCAAGTACAGTCTACAATATGTGTAGAATTCCTGTAATAATAGCCGTCGTGACCGCGCATGCGTCAATCGCTAAATCTTTTGCCCTTACTATTTGCCATTACTATGAGACTGTTATAGTACATTACGACACAAGTGCGAAAAACATGAAATCCGAAACCAGTGACGATGTTTTAAAACACGACTGACAGGGAGTGTTTTAAATCGACACGAGTTACGGATTTCGTTTTTGCACGAGTGATAATCGTGAAAGTTTAAATCAATGTAAAGGCTGAAGGAATCATTTATCCACAATAATGTACTCTAACCCCATTGTTACTTCACTCAGTTTACAGCACTCGACCGCTATGAAGTCAATCCTGACACCTGTCATTTCAATACATTATGTGTCAAAAACTGACATTGTTGACAGATGTATTTAAATGTGTTTTAAATCGACACGAGTTACGAATTTCGTTTTTGCCCGTGTCTCGTACGACGTTTTTTAGTACAGTAGGTACAGATACAGATGGCCCTCCGAAGTTTTGGACCTGACGTAAAATAACCCACTTCTCGCACTAGAGCCTAAAAAAGGCACCATCTGTACTAAAAAATGCGTTTTTACTGCGTATTATTGCCGCGTGGCGACGGCAGTAAATCTATAGGCATGCATTTAGACCAAACGAGCATTCGGTCATTCTATCCCCCACTCTACTCAATTCGTTCGTTACACAAAACGTGATTCGTCGAAATTCGTTAATTTCGTAGTGTGGGGCATAGACTAACATTGCTATGGACTCATGTTGTCTGAAAATAAAACATTTTTATTTTTTATTTTTATTATTATTTTATAGAATGAGCGAATGCTCGTTTGGTCTAAATGCACGTTAAGAATACGTCCCGCGGGTGTCGTAAGAGTCGACTAAGGGTCTCACCAAACCAGTCGACGCGGAGTCGGCTTTCGCCGAGTGTTTAACACCACACTATTCGCATTTAGCCGATCGACCGTCTCCGCAGGTGAACACCTGCGTTAAGCAGTCTCACCCTCCTTGCGGCCGTAGAAACGCTCGATCGCCTGCGATTTGCTATCGCAACAGTTGTAAAGCGGCGGTCGGCTCTCCCGTGCTCCGTCCTGCCGTCGAGACGTCAGACAGCACGCGTACAGCCGCTGAGATCGGGTGATCGGCAATTGCAAATCTCATTTTTGGAGACTGGTTGTTAGTAACAACCTGAGTTTGAATTTGAACAGACGTGTAAGATTACGACATTATTACTTCGTGTTGTCAGATCTATTGCAGATTTTTATGTGGGTAATAATTCAAATGAATAAATACAAACGCATCAGTAGCTTCGGCCGTCATCGGCTCTGTTCGGCCGTCGTCAGCTATGTTCGGCCGTCGAAGACACTGAACGGCTTCCGCCAACTCCGACCGGTCCTTATCGTAGGTACTCGGCCGTGATCGGAGCCGTTCAACTCTTTCCGGCACCCTACGGCGGTATTAGGAGATTTACGAATGTGAACGTGTGCGGTAGGCTGCAAACGGGGTCGTACGAATGCGAACAGCTTTACGGCAAAACGCCGTTTTCCCGTCGAAAGACGTCGTTTCGCGTGAGCCGAGCCGATTTACGATGTACTCGCTCTTATTGCGTTGACATAAAGCTTTTTCCGTACGCGATTTGCCGAAACGGCGTGGACTAGTTTGGGGAGACCCTAAGGGATTGAAATGTCACTGAGCTTTCTTTGATAGAAGATTCATGATGGGCAGCAGCGTCGTCATACCGGACACAGACACACTACTTCGATCGCCAACCCAGAGTGGCGATTACGAGTATTTACCTCTTAATGTGTCCATACGCGTAGTTAATACTATTATTAAGACGTCTAAGGGCATTACTCCGAGCGTTTCAACCACCGTGACTTCGGTGGCAACATTATTTCCCGATTTCCGTGGCTGTCTCATAATTTTTTTGGATATCTTGGTAGTTGTCAACTACGTCTACCAATATATCCAAAAGTTCTTGCATCTGTCATGGGATTCGTGGGATAAGGCTGCCAACGAAGTCGGGCGGTTGAAACGCTCGGAGAAATGCCCCTAACGTCATTATTTATTATTATTATTTATTGAAAACAATGTAAGCTTACAGTTTAACACCAATTCACTTACACGCTAGAGCACGGTTACAGTAACTAGACAAAAACATACAAAAGGAACATTCACTAATACTAAATTAAATGTCATACTAATGATGTCATCAGTAACGTCTATACGATTACGTCCAGCAGTGGACTGAGATGGGCTGATGAATAATTTGTTCAATACCTACAAGGCACACGAGCAGACAGATCGTCTCTCGAGATATGACTAAGATTCTTACAAATTCATGGTAAGGGTAGTAACTAGAAGTCGCAGTTTACGAGCGAATCGGGAGTGGGCTATAAACGCATCAACCCGGAATGCACGCTGCACGCCACATCCTTTGATACTGCATGTGACAGGTATACTAGGGACCCATGATATCACACTATAGTTTTACGATTCAGTGAATGAATTTCCCTGCGCTATTATATTATTGTTGGACGGTGATAGATTTGCGATGTTATTGAAAAAAAAAAATAGTACCTACATTATTGTGCATACAATGTTTTTCATCACACTTGCCGACAAAAAAATAAGTTTTAAGACATCATATTATTAAATGACGTACTGACATTTCTATTACTCCCTAGGGGATTTTCGCTTTTTTATTACTCCTGCTACGCACGCAAGCAATGGCGCGCTTAGACAGCAAGTGTGATGTAATAGTACATTGTGCATCAAGGGAGGTAAGTACGGAATTGCTAACGAGAGTGTTAGAAGCCCGACGCCGTTAGGCGGAGGGCTTTTATGACTCGAGTTAGTATTCCGCTTACCTACCGTGATGCATACAATGATTTTCATCACACTTGCCGTCATAAAAATAAGTTTTAAGATATAACATTATTAAATGACGTACTGACATTTCTATTACTCCCTAGGGAATTTCACTTTTCTATTACTCCCGCTGCGCGCGCAAACAATGGTGCGCTTAGACAGCAAGTGTGATGAAAATGTATTTTATTTATTTTTAGTACAGATGGTGCCTTTTTTACGCGCTAGTGCGAGAAGTGGGTCGTTTTACGTCAAGTCCAAAACTTTGGAGTGCCATCTGTACTAAAAAACGTCGTACGAGACACGTGCAATAAGGAAATTCGTAACTCGTGTCGATTTCAAACACTCCCATCGGTTGTGTTTTAAAATATCGCCACTCGTTTCGAATTTCATATTTTTCGCACTTTTGTCGTAATGTACTTTATTTACACACATATTTATCGACCCACTTTTTGTATTGTTTTTAAAAACAGAATTTCCTGCTCTACCATAAAATAGAAAGCTCTACACAGTGGCGAGGGGCCTAGAACACATGTTTTTTTTTTATTTGCCAATTTAAGGATTCATTCTGTTTTAGTATTTTTCATTTTAAATTAAGACGTCATACATTATATCAAAGAAGAAGACCAAAATGAACTTTGGAACAACCAACCCACCTCGGAAGGCGGATATAGCCATATTGGGTATATGACAATCGTAATTAAGAAGTTTCTTAGTAAACTTTCAAACATTAAATTATGGGCGGAATACTATGATAATATTGTATCTGTGGACCTACTTACACTGAAAGAATTGATATTCTATTATGTGGCTTGCGTTTGGAACTTTGGAATACAAAAAAAAATATTACGGACAGTTGTCAGCATCGACTTCATAGCGGCCGAGTAGGTACTTTAGGAAGAAATGTCTTAAATGATTTATTGTCAATTTTTGAGTTATTCTATGGTACTGACACATCGCGATTCAGTTTAGGTCCTAAACTGAATTGCATTAGTAGGTCGTGGTAGCCCTCCTGATCTGATCAATTCGCACGAAAAGGCTGATGGAATCATTTATCCACGATAATGTACGCGGACCCCATTGTTACTTCACTCAGTGTAAACTGTAATTACCACATTTTGACCAGGCGCACATGTTTTCCAGGAGCTATTCGTGCCAATCAACACCAAAGGCGAACTCTACGAAGTGTGCCCCGAAGAGCTCTCGCCGGCCGAGTGGGACACCGCTGAGCCGACCTCCCCCCCTCCCCCCGAGGCGGGCACCCGCGCGCACCGCCTTCCCCACCTCTTGAGTCTGTGGCGGCTGCCGGCTAGAGTGAGACTTCTGGCTGGGACCGTGCCTATTGAGATGGCGCATGATGTTGGAGGTGAGTTATGCTGCCCTGGTACCTTCAGTCGAAAATGGTCTAGTTTTCAACTCTATTCCGAGGTTATAAAAGTGGTGGACCATTAAGTTTACCTGAGACTACTTAGTACTTGTAAAAAGTCAACAGCAATTTCCTTCTGAAACCGAGACAGATAAGTTTGTTTTCTGCCCTTCGGCCGGCAAACAGCACTTTGTCTGCCGCTGCGCTAAACTAAGTTGCCGCCTACCGGCTCCGTTGAGCAGAAAAATAGTATACTTACCTCGGCCGTTAAATGGGAAAGCCTCGAATGACATGTTTACAATTACACGTCATCCGAGACATTTCCCACTTAAACGGCCTTGGCATGTAATCTACTATTAATGTTGCGTAAACTTGTCAACTCTAGCGGGCTGAAAGAAGACAAGTGGTATACTCTGGCGCGAACGAATGTCACTATTTGTGTTATTTATGAGCTCAATCAACCTTGTCCTTCCTAACACATTTTCAGCCAACAATTTTCAAGGCCTTGGCGGGCGATTACTCACAACCGTGATGAATGTTATCCACAGGCCTTTTCCCAGCAGGGCATCGACGCGATCCTATTGTAATCTTGGTTTTCTGAATTTCCAGATGACCTCTTGCTCCGGGCGGCGACGACGGAGCCGGTGCTGGTGATGTGCACGTTGCCGGAGCTGGGCGCGGCGGGCAGCCCCAGCAAGCAGCCGGACTGCAAGGAGACGCTTCGGCTCCTCCCCCTCAACACCAGCACCCGCCTCCGCCGCACCCAGCTCGGCTTCGACAGCGAGAAGCGCATGTTCCTCTCCGCGCGCCTCCAAAAAGCTCTAACCTTCTGTCAACTCAACGTTGACAACTGGATCAGGCAGATCTCGTACGCCAACTCAACTGTCCTAGGCAAGAAGACCGCGGAAGACCTCCTCAGCCCAGAACCGAGAAACGAGCGCAAATTCACGCTGCAAGGTCTCAAGATCGACACGTCGAGGCTTTTTGGGAAGAGCGAGAAGGTCCTTAAAGACATACCGGACGAGACGGAGGGGTCTATTATATTTTTAAGTAAAAACGAACTCGAGCATATGAACTACGACGTATATAGCGACGATGAGGGGAAAGATGAGAAGAATGACGAGAAAACGGAGGAGCACTTCTCCAATGATAAAATGCAGGTGTTCCGGGAGGACTCCGCGCAGAAGAAGAATAAGTGGTTCAAAAACTTGAAGCTTTTGAAGAGCACGGAGAAGTTAACGGACGAAAAGATAACGTCAATAGAGAACAATGAGAGATACAGAGATATTAAGGACCCTTTCGATCCTCTTGGAGAAAAACACAGCTCCATAGAGAGGTATCAAGATATGGCAAAGTTAATTGAAGATAGATTCGGAGCGTCGAGTTCAAGAAAAGGTGATGGTGGTACTGCTGAGAAAAGCCACTCTTATAAAAGTCTGACGACTTCATCATCGGACATGGGCACGAGTCAGTGCAGCTCGAATCCCAAGAAACCAATTTTGACAAAGTCAGTGTCAGTCCAGACGGGGATTCCTGACAGTCCGTACACTGAAGACAGTGGAATTAACATGAAACACGGCCGGAAGAATCTCAGCGTTGATCAGATCAACTACTGTGGTTCCATGGAAAGCGATACCAGCTCTGGTAGGAAACTAAAATCGCTGGATGAAAATATGCTCAAGAAATCTTCAGCCTCAAAATCATCGACAAATCTAGAGAGGAGACAGAGAATACAACCAGACTTGATACCAGAAAAAGCAATGGTTAAGTCAGAATCGTATAACCAAATTCAAAGTTGCGAAGACATAAATATGTTTGGAGCCGGCTCTCTATACAACGACAGCGAATTCGAAATTAATTCTAAGCAACATTCATTCATAACAGAGAAATTATGCTCAGAATTCCACGTGAAAACAAAAAAGGTCCTCAGTAAATCTACATCGAATCTGCTGCATCCTAAGAAATCTGCAGATAAAAAAGAAGGCAATAACAGTAACAGTATGCCGACAAAAACTGAACGACTAAGTGAAGGCGATAAGCTAAACTTTAGAAAGAAGATTGATAAGCCGAGAGCTCCAACTCCTAAACTCGAAATCGATGAGGACCTCGTTCCAATTGACATCTCTGAAGAAGAACCACAATCTCAAATTAAACTAAGGAGATCTATATCTTCAATACAAAAGAGGAAGTTACCAGTCATAGAAGACTTGCCTTACGGCCAAGTTGCTGACGCGGTACATGTGGAAGAAGAGAAAATGGACTCTGATGCCAGTTCTGATAACATTTATGCAGAAATATGTGCTCCCAACAAAGCTAGCGAAGATGAAGCCTATGACAATAACATAGACGTCTTAGCTAACGATCCAGTGATATGCAACGTCAAAAAAGAAGTAATCATTCGTAATGACGAGAGAGCCAGACAAATGATTGAAAACCAAGAAAACCCATTCCGACATATTGAAGTGGTAGTTATAGAGAAAACCACAGACTTCAATTTGGATACATCGAGCTTAGCTTCAAGTGAATTCGATGAGATGGGCAGTAAAAATGACGTATCAATAGCCATAGATTCGTGGGAGCGAGACAAGAAAATAGTTGACCAATCAGAGCCTAAAATACACGCAATAAGATTGGAAATAACTAGTAACATGGACGATTACCCCCAAGAAGTGGATCAGAGTTTTGAGAGGACGGAGATTCGGTTAAGCAAGAATAATTCGTTAAGTTTTAGCAACAGTATCCATTTGAATGGTACATATCCCAACGAGGCCATTTATGATACTTTAAAATAGTTTGTAAGTTTGTTTATGGTTGATTCGAATGTGAGCATTTGTGATTTTTGGTTAGAGAACGCGTGATCGTGTTCATGCGTCAAGGAGTAAAGATAGTATGTATACAAAGTCGTGCACTTTCATCATTATTGGTCTAGATGGCGCTACTTAGATCTCAGTTAAAATATTAAAGACGACTTTGTATGGAAATTAACAGCCTAAAGCTTTGACCACACTGCTGGTTAAAACACGTGGACGGCGGTTATGAATGATGATACGCACCTATGATACGAAATCTCACCAATCGTCGTTGTTTCACGTGTAAGTAAGTACCTACGTTGTCAAGTGTCCCATACGATTCTGTGTCACAATTCTTTCGTATGTCTTTCTTATATCGAGTAGTGATATGAGAGCATTCATTAAAAATGGTGCGGATACAATACGTTACTGGGTGCTTAGACAAGTTGCCATTCGCTAACGCTTAATCGTCAATCGTATACGAAAGGCAGCTAACTGTTGTTGCACTAATATGAAAGAGTGACAGAGAGGGAAAACTACGATACGCTTCAAAGCGTTAGCGATTGGCAACTTGGCTAAGCATCCTGAGATTCAGTACCGTCACCGCTTTTTAACCAGCGGAGTGATTCAAACTTTATTTATTTGCTTGATAATGATTGATTTACGTTTTGAGAGTTTAGTATTCATACCACGAGCACATAACCATGATAGCTACCACTGCACAGTCGGCGTCAGATATATCGAAGCGTCCAGAGCGTTCAAAAATATCTAAACACGCTTTTATTCCCATAACGATAGAGGCTTGTTCAGATATTTTTGAGCGCTCCGATATATCTGGTGGCGACAGTACTGTCCCCCGCCAGCGAAATAAATCTTACTACCAGTTGAATATTTTTTTGATTCAACTGGTATGTATCAGATTTGATTCGATTCCGGAGACAATAGAAAATAAGTTAATGTTGCCATGACAATAAATATTTAATTACAAATATATTGTTCAATGTGGCAATTATAGGAAATCACCACTCTTTTATAGCGAGCCTACGGTATTTATATTTATTGTTTATTATGTTTGCACAACAAAGTCTTCAGAATCAAGAACTCTTTCAATTCTTATGGGTGTTAATCTCTCAGGATCAGTTCTTCCATTGACCTACCAATTCTTGACTCCGTATAAAGGTGCATTCAGACCAAACGAGCATTCGCTATTCTATCCCCCACTCTACGAAATCAACGAATCACATTTTGCGTAACGATCGAATTTTGTAGAATAGGGAGTTAGAATAGCGAATGCTCGTTTGGTCTGAATGCACCTTTACGGTATTTTTAGTAAGTACTAGAAATCAGAGAAAGTATACCCTTTTTGTGGGGTTATATAAGTAAAAGAAAAAAAAAACTAATATTCTGACAATAGTCAAGACGAAAGAGACAAATCCTGACCAAACCATACTGAAATGGAAATAATTAAAAATGTATGTACGATTTGGGATACATTTTGACCTCTAAGGATTGATGTAGCTCATCATTCTGAGTAGAAATAATTAAAAAAAATTGCAACCCAAATTCAAGTGACAATCAGGTTTGATTTCTAGCATATTATCTACTAGAGTTCCATTGTTTTAGTTCGTGCTATTATCACAAGAAATACTAATTAAGTATATTATTGCAATGCAATGCAACAGTTTAAAATGTTGAATATTCTCACCTATTATTAAGATTTTACCAGTCACAAACTTGTTCCGCGCACAATATTTTAGTTTACTGCTAATTCAATAGTAACTGTATCTGTCTAAAGGTTGTGTAATTTAAATCCAGTGTTTATTACAATAATTAATAAGGCCATATTTTAAAAATCACCAACGAATTTACATGTAGTCTGTAGCGACATCTATCCATGACGTTAAACGATTAAAGAGTGAATGAAATTATGTTATTCATTCGTGTAACTAGAGATTATCGATTGTGATTTCGTTTAATAAAACATATTTCGGCAATAACCAACAGATGGCGCTAGTACCGCTCCATAAAATAAATTTCGCAGTCACGAAAAATAAATCGAAAATGAAATAATTTTAATAAAGAAATTACAATCAATATTCTTTGCTGTAATGAATAAATCGGTGCTATATATGTAGGTGCTCGAAAAAATAATTTAGTCCCAAAATAAATTATAAGGCCACATATCACATGACAATGTAAATTAATTTGTACCATATAGTTATATCTTCGTACCTATTGTAAAATAAAATCGCTTTTAAGCTCTCGAATGTTAGACGTACCTAATCGTGGAATATAAATAAACGATAAAAATATATACATTTTTAATTTTTATTTACTTTTCGCCTGTGCAATTAATACCACTCTTACGACACCTACTGCAACAGTTAGGGCGGTGACGGGTTATTCCCACCTATTATTATCACTGGCACCAGTGGTAACATCTAGGATTTTTTTACACCTGTTACCACTAGATTTTTTTTTATACCACGTCGGTGGCAAACAAGCATACGGCCCGCCTGATGGAAAGCAGTCACCGTAGCCTATGGGCGCCTGCAACCCCAGGGGTGTCACATGCGCGTTGCCGACCCAATAAAAACTTGTACACTCCTCTTTTGAAGAACCCCATACTGTAGTCCAACGGGAAAACCTCGGCATGGAGCTCATTCCACAGACGGACCGTCCGCGGGAGGAAGTTCCTCTGAAACCGCACGGTGCGCGACCATTTAGGTTGCAAGGTGTGAGGATGAGCGCCCAGTCGGTGGCGAGCGGTGCGATGGTGAAAAGTGGACGTTGGCATCATGTCGAACAGTTCTTCAGAGCACAGCCCATTGTACAGACGATAGAACACACATAAGGAGGCGAAGTCTCTCCTTAGACTTAAGGGTTCAATACCGCCTGTGAGTCTGGGATCGTCGACTATTCGGCAGCTCGTCTCTGAACCGAGTCAAAGGGTGCAAGCTGGTATACAGGTACTCCTGCCCAGAGGTGACAGCAATACTCCATATGGGGTCTGACTTGCGACTTATATAACAGAAGTCTTTGCCCCGGAGTAAAGTATCCCCTCGCTTACTTGGTGGTAACTACTGAGAATATTCTTCCCACTTGTATGTAACCACTACAGTATTTGGTGGTAACTAATGGGAAAAATAAATCCAAGGCATTTTAATTCCCAGTTATTCCCAATGGTAACAGGTGGGGAAAAATTCCCAGTTGTTACTACTGGTGTCAGGTGGGTCGTAACAAGTGGGAATAAGCAGCAGTGACAATTGTATTCTTACTGTAGTCACCACGCGGCCACTATAAAATATAATATAATAAGTGACAAATTAAACAACAATAAGAGACAAATATACTGTATTTCATTTCAAATAAATTACAATTAATTAAAAATAGACCCAGTAATCCTAAAACCTAATGGCGGTAAAATAATTTCATACACGTCGGTTAAAATGTAACACAATGAAATAATTGTGCGTCAAGTTTATACAGGAATGGAAACGAATCATACACTAAATGCTTGATTTCGTAAATTTACAATATACAAGAATATAGTTCGTATATTTGAAGATTGAGATTATATTATGCATTTCTGCGCTTACCACTAAAGTTTAACGTAAGCTACAGAGAGACGCACAGTTTTCTACACTTATTACAAAAAATGTAAGATACAAGTTTGAAACTCGAATTATTAGTTACAAGTGTTGTAATAGTGTACACAAACATATATCACATTAACTATGGGAAAGTGGCTTGAGCGATTTCTGATAGAAGGATTTTTACTTAAAAAACAGTCTTACTTAACATTGTAATAAATTCGGTAAAAATAAGTCAGATAAAAACTTTCAATTTGTTTAAATTGGAATGATTATGTTAAACCAAGTCAATTAAACCACAACCTGGCTTTCATTTTCTAATTCGGCCAAATAATTAGTCACAACGAAAATATAAATTTTTGGCAGAACTGTTAAAATTAACGTCAGATGTAAAAAAAAGTCGATAGTAGCGCCAAAACGTTCGATGTTGAAACTAAAGTGACAGCTACCATCAGCACAGCGCCATCTGACGGCGAGTAGAAACAACTCAAGCCACGGTGGGGTGTCGGGTTTAGGCCAATCTGATGGATTGGATGATTTGGAAGACTGCGGAGCCGCATACTACGAAGATGAAGAGAGCTAGGAGCCAGGGAGCGACCGGGTACTGGTCTTCCTTTTCCTGTAAGAGATAAAAATGTTTACATTAGACATCATATTCAATATGTAACTTATAAATAACATTCTTGGGACATTTTACACAAATCAACCTTGTCCCACGGTAAGCTCAATTGACCGTAGTTATACAGAAAACGACAAACTTCGATTTTTTGTCAATGCAGAACGCGACCAAACTCAATGTGTTATGAGTCAGATTGTCAAAAAATCTAAATTGGTCGTTTTCTGCATAACTATGGTCAATTAAGGCTAGTGATATGGGTACTAGGCGACGATATATACAATAGATAGATATATATAGACAGCCATGGCCAAGGAACAAATATTTATGATAAATAAATACACAAATAATGCCCTCGCCAGGGTTCGAACCCGGAACCTTCAGCTTCATAGGCATGGTCACTACCAACTAGGCTACGGAGGCTGACCATTATGCCAGTTTTACCCCTGCAAGTTATTGAAACAAAGCCATATGCAAGGAGATGCAGATATTTCCTACTCACTTAGACCTATAGTTGCGTCTCAGCAACAATAACTATTTTGCAAGTGTAAATTCAGCTTTCATGGGTCACATGGCAATATAAAAAATAAAAATGTTCAAAATTATTAGAGACAGCAATTCCAAAATGTGACTTGTTTGACACAACGACGAAAATATTACGAAAATTACCAACTCGTTTTCCTAAAAATCAAACTACAAAACAACGCTTGAACTTACTAATCATAAAAAAAACATTGATTTCATCGCGTACACCTACACTAGCCTAGCTAGACAGCAACTTATCGCTTCACTATCAAGATTTCAGTCTACTTACAGTCGGCGTACGGAGCGCTCAAAAATATCTGAACACGCCTTTATTGCCATAACCACAGATGTCATATATACCATAGATCAAGCAAACGTATCTACTTAGCGTGTCAAATGAACTCAGTGAAATCCACTGAGTTGTCCGTCTTTAATCGCAGCTTGCAGCTTTCGGGCTTCAAATTTTGTAAGTTGAAGTGAACAAAAACATTAATAATGCCTCCTTAAGTAATATTAATTGCAAGAACACAAAAAAATATGATACTCAAGGGCCTGAGACATATTTAAAATCATAGGCAAGTAACAACGTCAGTACAAAATCTGCCACGCTCGGCCGCCATCCAAATGAATGAACTTGTTTCTTCTATCCAAATCTAATTCTGTGGCCATAACGAATAGAGGCGTGTTCAGATATATTTGAACGCTCCGGACGCAATGATATATCTGATAGTGACTGTACATATAACCATGAACATTCCAATTATCAAGTACATAATCGATTCGCCAACTATCGCATATAGGAATTAAATTATGAAGAAATGCGCAGTTAAAAGAAAAATAACGTGTTCAATAAGCCTTAAATCTTGTAAATAAGGTTTAAAATAGGTGGCAAAACTTCAATGCCACAGGTGGCCGTGATAACAAGAAATATCACAAATAACTTGCTCATAATGTAAACAAAAAATATTTAACTGATATTGGAACAGTTGTAAAAGGTGAATTATGATATCTACTTATTTAAATATCATTACTATAAAATACCTAAATTTGCAGAAAACCTATGGACCGCTAAAAACATACTTGAATGTTTCCTGCAGATGATGATTCTTATTAATTGATTTCAGTATTTTTTCCTGAACACAATTCTCTGTCATATTTTCTTTGGCTATAAGTTTTCATGAAATAAACCTACGAAAACATCGCGTATATTAATTACATCCCGAAGTTAAACACTTTGCAGTGGTCGTGGACTACCAGATGTCATGAATTACTTGTGAGTTTTCGAGGGTTACGAGGAATTTTTGCTAGACATACATATAATATAAGCCTTATCCACGAAATAAAATAAAGTAGCCGTATAATAAAAAAAAAAATGAGATTATTAGAAAGAAGGGCTCTTTGTCTTTCTTCGCGGACGCTGTGGTTGACATTTATAATTTCTCCATAATTATGGACTTTTATTTAAACTTCTGCATTTTAGTAGCGTTTCTTCTTATTTTAACATTTTAGGTCATTTAGTTTCCCAATGGGTCTTAACTAAATTACAATATCGATACTATGATAAACTGTGAATCTCGTGTCTACAGTTTCAAGTTCAACTATTCAACTATTTCAAGTCTAACATTGTTGAAATCGTCTCGGAAGATCGCACTTATTTGGGCATGAACTTATATTTGCATTAAGCATTATCTGATGGAATTTAGATTTTTACGACTTTTAGGGGAATGCTTTTGGATATTGCATTGTTAAACAGAAAATAGAAGAATCAATTTACAGTCCCATGGCTGTTAGAACTACATGGGACTATTGTGTAACAGTGGAGACTGATTTTACGATGGCTACCTACTTTATTTCGTGAACAAGCTTTAATAAATATTATGGGGAAATGGGCAACCTACTGTGGAAGTAAATAACCGTAGTTTTGGGACGCTCAGTATAATATTACATTACACAAAAGCAGTGGTTCGGTGCAGAACAGTAAAGTGAACCAGGTCACTAAGTTTTGAAACTTTGAGCATCAAATTGGTTGCAAAACATTAGTTTCTAAATGATGACATGAAAACCGATAGATTTTTTCTTTTATTATTTACGTGATGGTACTGAATTCGAATGGCTAAAACTGGCCTGCCTATTCGGGGAGTATATTTATATATAACAACTGAAGGGTCCATGGAAAGAACATGTCTAGTCAATTCAAATTACAGAAGGAAAAACCTTACTTTCAGCAGAATAAGGTGTGAATTTACCCTGATTTTTTAAGCACTGAACATGTTTTTTCGTGGACCCTTCAACTTCTAAATATTTTTGAGTGGTATTTTTTTTAAATTAGTAATATGAATATGTATATATTTAAATATTACCGAAGTTTCCAGCTTTCGCATCAACCATAAAAGCTGAAGATGTGGGTTCAAATCCCACCTCCGGAGTTGATAAGCTTCTTTAGTTTTTCTTTGGTATATGACTTCTAATATTTAAATAAATAAAATAAATATCTTGGGACATCTTACACAAATCAACCTAGTCCCACGGTAAGCTCAATTAAGGCTTGTGATATGGGTACCAGTCGACAACATATATAATAGATAGATACATAATTACATACAGATACTTAAATACATAGACAGCCATGACCAAGGAACAAATATTTGTGATAAATAAATACACAAATAATGCCCTCGCCACGATTCGAACCCGGAACCTCCAGCTTCGTAGGCAGGGTCACTACCAACTAGGCTACGAAGGCTGGCGGAGGCTGAAAGAAGCAGAATTAGAATCATACCTTGGTGGTTTTAGGCACATTGCCTCGCTGCGTGATGTTTTTGCTGGCGATCTCGTTGGCGATGCGCATCCTCTGTTTTGGGGCCATTGTTACTGGTTTTCAGATATATTTGTCCTGTAAAACAAAATTCTAATTTAACACTTTCGGTCACACTATATCGACAGCCTACCTAAAAGCACCCGTGCTTGTTACGTTAGCAATGCTTGACTCTTTCACTGTCAGCAAAATTCAATGAAATATAAACTTTGCAATGGGAATTATAAAGATAGAATGAGGTGTTAAAAATTAACTCCTTTATTTATATAAACATAGAAGGCACACATTAGCTAATTTAAGTTTTGACCCTTTCTCCCAGACACAAATGTTAAATTGACAGATAAAGACAGGGAAATCATTAGCTGATGAGGTTTGGACTTTTAAGAATAGAATATTGAGTTGAAAGCTATAATCATTACTAGGCTTATTAGTTAATATATTGCAAAATTATTATTGAATTTATCCTAATTATCAATGCATTATCTAATTACTGTCATTACTAATAAGTATTCAAAGAGAAATCATATTCAAAATGTACTGAATATGCAAATAGGGGCTCATGCATAAATCATGTGAGGTTTTTTTGGCTACTTTTTGACCCCCCCCTCCCCCATGGTGATGTTTGGTGAGTTTCTTGGCTAGACCCCCCCCCCCCCCCTAGCAGTCTCACGTGTATTTTTCTCATTCAACTTTTCACGTTCGCTAGCCGATATTCACAATATTTCTTAGTTTGTTCATCATAGAAAAATACACGTGAGGTCTCCTTGTACCCCCCCCTCCCCTACCGTGATCTTTCGTGATGTTTTCTTGGACCCCCCTCCCCCCCTATAGGACCTCGCGTGATTTATGCACAAGCCCTAGTAAGTAAAAAGTATTTGTGGAACACAAAGAGAATAAAATGCAAAAACTAAAACTCAATAAAACTCAGTAACAAGTGTAACAACAAATGCTCTTAAATATCACTAAAATAGGTCTCTACCAGACAACTTCACTTATTCCTTTGAAGAAGGAACAGTTTCTGATAAGAAATTTGTTGAAAGATACACAGAGGCAGAATTTACCTAGCAGCAGAAGTATGCTAGGGACCCCGCACACAAGGGGTCCCACACTTCAACAAGATTTTGTAGTAATAGGGTTATGTATGGACCTTTATTGCACTTTACTGGTAATTATAAGAATCTACGTAATCCAGAGGTATTAAATTACTATGGGTGCTGCACCTGTTAATCCGACTCTGAAGATACAAAGGAATGCTATCCTTCAGCAAACAGACTTTGTACATAAAGGTGGGCAGATAACTCTGCTTTTGACTGTACATATATGTTCTCTAATGTTAGAACTGATGAGAAATGACAGAAGATGCTAGTACAAGAGCATGGAGTTAATAATTGAATAAAATAGTAGTATTTATAATAGAAAGTAGCTAAGCAATGTTCAAGAAAAACACAATTGGATAATCACTGGGAATTTCTGATTAATGAAGAATACTGATAACAATAATTACCTAATCAAGTCTTTCCACGCGTTATTACACTCTGATAATACCTTACAAGAGCTGAGAAAAACAAATCCTCAAAAGAAATGCCAAAGACGTCATCAAAACCTTGTTTATCCAGATGTTTAAGAAACTTAACAAGATATTATTTTTCACGGGTGTTTTGTGTTGAATTGAACACTGAAATGGCTTGCGTTGCACTTTCACGGTGCTAATCAGCAATTCACACCTAATCAACCGTTACTATCGGTAAAATATCCGTGATTTTAGGTCGGCGCGCAGAAAAACATGGAAAACTCTCGATACTTTTACGCACTTGACTTAAATCAGTACGAAACCACATGTACCACAAAAACACTGTTATATGAACTATAATGTAGCGTAATAAGATAGAATACTCACAATTAAATCCTAAAATTAAATGTGCCGAAGCGCACAAGGCTTGCTTGTTTGACACGTAAGTAAAAAGTGAAATGGTATTCGATTTGTATGGAAATGTCAACACGTCGACGACGTACGTCACTGAACGAAGAAGCTGGAATAGACACGCGTCAATTTGAGTTGCCCTATCAAATAATTTTAAAGTTCAGTTTATTATTCATCCCCATTAAATTAATGTAATATTCCTTCTTTCTAGTTATAAATCTAAATTTATTTTCCGATTAAATATCGAATATTTGTATTTTGGCTTTCTCGTAAAACAGTTTTCATGCATTGCCATAGCTTGCGACATCTAGCGATGAATAGACGAACTTCTGACTAAACCGCCACCTAGTGGCAGGTAGCTAAAACCAGTACACTCCAAGCTGCCCTAAAATTATTTTGAAGAGTGCGCTGAAATCAATACAGTTGTTTATTACAATAGAGGCTAGATGGCGCTTGCGGTGTCCTTTTCAACTTAGGCGTTAGGCGGGTAAATAATTTCGGATGGATTCCATCCATAGAGTATATTGAATAATAGTGTAATTCCATCCACAGAGGTCTATGATTGCATCACATTTTGTTTTATATAATTATACAGTATATGTAGGTAGATACTTTCTTGAAGGTTCCCAATACTCCAACCACTACATAATTATATAAATTCGTTTTCGGCGAAGGAGCATGTCTACGACATAATTGTATTGTAGCCATGGTATGGTACATGCTATCCTCAAAAATCAATAGAATAGGTAAACTCCGATTTGAGCCAGCATGGGGACAATAGCAATAGACAGTTCATCCCTCTCATTCGTAAGATGAGGTAGCTTGCAGTACCTACTCTTACAACACCCACTTACCGTCCCGCGATCACGCGGCTAGCTTTTCTTCAATGGACATACCAAAAATAAAGCCAATCTAGCCCAGCGTGGCGATTATGGGCAATACTTTCTAAAGGTGTTTAGACCAAACGAGCATTCATATTTTAAAGATAAACGGGTCTTAATCGCGTAAACTTACGTTTAATTATATCCTGACGTTTCGGGCATGACGTTACACCCGTGGTCGCAGGCAGACTCAAAAATCGTCTTTAAAATATGAGTGATAATCGTGAAAGTTTAAATCAAACGAGCATTCGCTCATTTCTATCCCATATTATTATTAGTGCTAATAATAATAATACCTACACCTAGCACATGCATATTGATTAAGCTTTTGTAAAATTAGATTAATGCATGTTAGATTTATACTTTGGATTGATATTAGTTTTGTTTAATACCAGGAACAAAAAATATATTTTAATTGAATTGTATAAGCAAGTCTTCTCTGAGCATCTAAAAAATTGTCTATTTAGTAGTGGCACAGAATATAATTATAAGTAGTGGAAACTGTTCTGGCTTATGTATATTCCTATAGTGTAACTTTTTAAATGTACTTTTTGTATGCCGTTTGTTTCCCATTATCAATAAAAAAAATTGCCAATTATTCCAAAACAATGTACCTATGTGTAAATGTTTTAACAAAGTAAGTAGGTATTGAATGTAAATGTTAATATTTGCTCGCCCATCAGGGTTCATGTTTCACATGTAGGTAATAATATATGTTGTTCATGATGGCAATTTAATAAATAAATTATAAATTAACGATAAGTTTATGATCACAAGATCTAAGTAGAATTACCCTCTAAACTAAACCATCGAAGTGGTCACCATCGTATTAATTTGTTACTACATAATTATTTATGTTGATAGTTAAGTATGTAGTTACGTAAGGGTATCTCAAATATACAGGGCTTCCCAAAATTATCGGACATTATGTTATTTTTAAAAGTTAGTAATTCTGCATTTCACATATTTTCACAAAAAAATCTTGCCTCATTTCAATACCTAATTTCTTGAAATTTTACTCAGGCATTTAACGGTGTTACTTTCTTCAAAAATATAATGTCACTTAAAAAGAGTTATCATTTTTTTAAAGAGATTTGTCACGCCCTGTATACCTACCTACATATTGATTTCACTCAGCATCTTGGAATAATAGGCTGTAAATGTACATAATATACCAAATACCACCACAAAACCATAATAAATCTAATCTGTAACTTCATAAATCAATAACCGTTGATTGATCCTTCTAACACAACAATAATATTATAGTCGACAGAGACCAATATAGCTCCTACCCCAAATAAAAAAGACGTAACTACCCTTCTAAAGTATGACACATAAGGCTTTATGCACCAGGCTACCATCATTCTAAGGAAGTAGACAAGGACATGTCATTACATCATCCAATCAGAAACCACTGTTATCCTTGCAGGGGAATCCTTGGTCTCTGATTGGCGGATAGAGATAACGCCTTGCGCGCGCCCCGCCTATCGCAGAATCCATTTAAATTTCAAATTTCGAAGGGAGAACGTCGAATTCGGTTGAATAGATGCCCTGTGGCATTTCGAAAATAGATTGAGTTAATTAATTTGAGTAATACTAATTTTAGGTTCACAGTTTTGATATTGAGTTACAAGCAATTAGAAATTGTTCATAACAATTTTACTTGATTAAATTGAAATATTAAATTTAGAAAACGGCGTAATTCAGATATCAAAACACGACACGTACCTATTATTAGGTCCTTACCTATGTTTTCCATATAAATAATTTTGTGTATAATTCTTTAATTACGTCAAAACAAAACAACGTTTGTTTTATTTGACGTTTCTCTATAGTTTTAGTTGGTACACTTCTAAATTGTGTTTTGATTTAGGTACTTTTAGTTACATTTACTAATGAGTTTTGAACATTTGAACAGGTAGCTTATGGGAAGAATCTGTTTCAACCTCACATTTTGAGTATCACGTAAAAAACCAAATATAGGTAGGTACCTACTTAGCGCACTTTGACGGAAAAATAATAATTTCGGAGATTCTACTTAACTAATAAAATTTGTTAGTCATCTGTATGCATTTTTGATCATTTTTATCTAACGACTTTTTTTGTTTTTTTTTTTTTTAAAGTTGATTCTTAATTAATTTTTTTTTTCAATTTTCAAGCTCTATGCATCACGTTTTCCATTTCACTATAAATTTGGATAATATTTAAAATAAAGCGACAAAAATTGCTCTTTTACAGTGAACTAGCTAACACTTGGACATACTGAATCCAATTTCTAAAGGTGCCAACGGCTGACGATTAAAGTATCTTTCCCTCACTATTGATAACAAAATTACCTTCACTAGGTGACAATTGTCCTCATAAAAAGCATTGTCATTGGTAGGTAGGTACTATTAGAAGTTAGGGAGCTTTTCAAATACCCGAGATTATCTCAGATCTCGAAGATATTCGAGATTGGCTTTACAAAGTCTGCTTAAAAGGTGCTCCATTGTTGTTGAACACGATAGCCCAGCGCTGGGACTCACCACTATTGCAACGCTACGTATCCACGCGCCTGTAGTGCCGGTGACCAGGCCCCTTTAGATAACTTAGTTTTAATTTACCATCTACTAATCATAGCGATAATAAATAATTTATTTTGTGAACATATTGCGAAAGTACAAATCAAATTATTTATTAACTAAATATTTTTGATTTGTACTTTTAATTTTTCTCCAGTAGTCACACTACTTAAGTAATACTATATAAATTATAAATATTAGATGTCATATACCAAAGAAAAACGACCAAGATCACCTATGTCCGAGGTGGGGATCGAACCCACGTACTCAGCTTTCGCGGCTGATGCCTGTACCCCTCGGCCACTCGGTCTTCCGACCGACATATTCCGGTCTTATATGACATCTAATATTTATAATTAATTTATTTTGTGTTTACTGTGTATATTATGTGTCACGAATAAATGTTTTTTCTTTCTTTCTTTTCTTTTCTTTCTTTCGATAAGCACAATTAATGAAAAAAACCGGCCAAGTGCGAGTCGGACTCGCGCGCAAAGGGTTCCGTACCATTATCAATTTATTATTAAAAAAATACAGTTAAATCAACCTACTTCAAAAACTATAGGAGGTAATTTAATCAAACCAAAAATCGTTGATAGAGTTTATTAATGTGCATAACATATATTTTTTTTAGAATTTTATATCGCGTAGTTTAAAAAATAAAGGGGGGGGACACATTTTTCATACTTTTGAGAGCTGATATCTCGAAAATGATTTGCTTAAATAAAAATGAAATGTATAAACCTTCATATCATTTTCAAAGACCTTTCTATTAATACCCCACACGCTTATATACAACAAAAAAATTTTTTTTATCCCCCAGTTACATGTATGGAGGGCCCCCACCCCAATGGTTTTTTTTACAATTTAGTATCATAATCCTGTAGCGGTTCATACAACACATACCTTTACCAAATTTCGTTACTGTAGCATTTATAGTTTCCGAGTAAATTGGCTGTGACAGACGGACAGACGGACAGACGGACAGACGGACAGACGGACATGACGAATCTATAAGGGTTCCGTTTTTGCCATTTTGGCTACGGAACCCTAAAAAGTACAAATGGCGGACTTAATGCCTTATGAAGTACTCTACCAGTCAACCATCTCTATCAATGTATTCTAACACTTATATTTTTTTCATTTATTTAATCAAATTAGTTATTTTTAACATGTTCATGTATTTATTGTCTTACTACGTTTTCTTAACTTAATATGTTATGCTTAATGAAAACAGGGTGCTTAGACAAGTTGCCAATCGCTAACGCTTAATCGTCAATTGTAAACGAAAAGCAGCTTACTGTCTTTGTCGCACTAATATGAAAGAGTGACAGAGAGGGACAACTACGATA
>JALPQI010014411.1:0-30158 GCA_025490895.1 Thaumatotibia leucotreta | reverse complement strand
CCCTACCTATATAGTATATACATATTATACATAGACATAAATATAATTATATACCATATCATCACGGGTATTGACGCAGTTTAAATGCATTGACGTCACAAGCTGTCACTGCAATGGAATACCTGGTTTTACGGTGACACGTTTCCACTCATTTAAAATGCAAAAACGGTCTGTTGTGTTTTTACGTACTACAACCTCATATTATTTTTTGTCATGGAAATGTTCAATTTCACATTCTTAGAAGTCCTTCTATTAGAACGCTGCTATTGTAAGTGCATATACCTAGCTAGGTACGAGGATAATAAAACCTAGCTCTTTGTATTATGGGCGCTAGGCAATAGGAGACGATATACATACGTACATAAATATTCAGAGGAACATATAGGAACAATAGCCAATACCTATACCAAATACATGTTTACTAATAACCAATTGAGCTACGGAAGCCGTTAAAATTGCCGTTTATTATTAGTATTTATTGTTTGAAAATAAACTTATTTAAAATCTTTAAAAGGCTATCTACTTCAGAGGGCTGACAATTCTCTGCTTGGCCTTAAGCTCAGATTAAGAATTAAACTGAAACAAGCTAAAGTGCATCGTCGAAAATATTAAAAATTCGTTGTGGCATTGTGTCTCAGTGAGTAGGCTTAACGCACCAAAGCACGAAATTTTCTTGACACGATAAAAATCTCTAATTTTCTCGGCTTAACCTTGGCAGCCTCCCAAATTATACACAACCTTAAAACGTGGAAGGAGGCTCGTGGTTTATAAATATTATTTACTGAATAAATTATTACAATTTTGAACAAGATGGATAAAAATTAACTTTTTTATCCATCAGTCATAATTATTATCAATGAACACGGATAATTTTTTATATGACTCAATACATTATATCATAATATAAAATATCATCACGCCTAGATACAATTTTTACCTAGTCGATCGAAAATTTACAAAAATTAAAGCTCTTACTTTGATGCGCTTTGTCTTTGAAAATTTTCAGTTATTTCACAAATAAACATGTCGAGCAACCATCGACTTAAGTACGTGAGTAACCCGGTTCGATAATATTTTAATATAGGTATTTCACAAATAAATGTCTAATTTTTCGATCATCTAGTATCATCATCATCATATCAGCCGAAAGACGTCCACTGCTGAACATAGGCCTCCCCCAAAGATTGCCACAATGACCGGTCCTGCGCCACCCGCATCCAGCGGACTCCTGCGATCTTCACCAGGTCATCAGTCCACCTTGTGGGGGGGCTACGCTACGCCTTCCGGTACGTGGCCGCCACTCAAGAACCTTCCCGCCCCAACGGCCATCGGTTCTACGAGCAATGTGCCACTGCCACTTTAGTTTAGCGATTCGGAGAGCTATTTCGGTTACTTTGGTTCTGCTGCGGATAGTCTCATTTTTAATCTGGTCACGCAGAGAGACTCCTAGCATAGCCCTTTCCGTTGCAACTTCTAGTCTGTTCTAGACAACAGAATTATTTTTGTTGATCCAGACGTCATGTCTAATGCTCAACAGTATCTGCTAAAAGACCACCGTGAGTATCGTCAAACACTTCATGTGCTAGGTCCCCAAACATGTTACTATATGTACATACACAACCATTTTTGATCATAATGAAAAATTATACGGACCAAATATTTTTTCGTAGCTAAAATACTGCCAGACGAATTTTGACTATATTTTTTCCTTCGTAACCATGGAACTGAAGACACTTACAAAAATGGATAAAAACTCTTAGCCGGTTGGCTGCCTAAGGGTTGGTTTAAGGAAAACTTTCTTGATGCGATAATAATCTCTAATTTTCGCGCCTTAACTGTGGTAACAGCCGGTTCGAGAGTAAACATAATTTGCTAAGCTGTCAAAAGTGGGAAGTTCTTTATCGAATGTCCGAGGCGTATCGCTCAACTTTGAGAATCGATACCCAGCTGAGGATTTTCGTTTAAATCGTCGGAGGTGAGACGCTTTGGCCCCGATTCGATTCAGACGGCGAGATGCTTTTTAGAAGGTAAGTATTGAGTTCAGAAAGTTATTTGAATGCTCCATTTGACCACGCCCGAAAGGCCGCCCACAAGACCAACAAATGAAATGGTAAAGATTGCCGTCGTGATATGAGCATTAATTTAACACGAAAGCGAAGAACCCATATTTAATAGGATTACGTCATTTTGTTCTCAAGTTCCTGTGGCTCCTGGCTACCTCTTGACTTCATAGTTACTAGTTCCATGTATCATATTGCACCGTCATTTAAGCAAAATTTTAGCTCAATCGGTAATTGGAACGAGATAATAAACCCCGAGAGAGGTCTAAATAAAATCTTGTAATAATTCGTGTCAGCGTCACTGTTATGTATGCAAAAAAAAATAGAGGTAAATGTAATCATAAGGCCATGTAAGGCTAGTAGATTAGGTTACCTAATCTGCTATAGCTCTAATAAGTAAAAACGTATTCGTACACCTTTCACATACTTAAAACTAGGGAATTTATTAGACCTCCAGGGAATTTGTCTTAAATATCTACAGAGTAAAATAAACCCACGTCGTTTTCGACAGTGTATGTATACGAAGATCAAATTTTGCTATTTAAGTTAAACACTTTACAGAAATAGAAGATGAGGTTTTCATTTATCTTTTACGGTTGCGTTGGGAGATACCCGTCTGTCAAAATAATGGATGGGTGGGTAGGAACTATTGTTCGAATTTAGATCATTTCGATCCATTTATAATTTAAATTGTAGGTCTGTTTACTCCATCAGTCAGTATCTTTACACTGACAATTTTATTAATATAATAATATTTAATAGTGCGTATTGGTCGTATTGTATTTTCCGCATCTTAACATCAAATGGGTCTATTTTGCGTAGTTCCAACGACAACGCTGTCCCAGTACTTGTTGGGAACTTCACATACGCCCTTTAATTTCTTCGCAAATGTATGCAGGTTTCCTCACGATGTTTTTCTACACCTATAAAGATCCAAAAGCTTCTTAGGATATCGTCTACCAGTTCAACTTAGTGCATTATTTTCAGTGAAATAATAAACAATTAGCATTTTATAACGCGTTTACTAAACTACATACTATTATTACAAACTTTTGTGATTCCTTAATTCCACGTAAAGTCAACAAACAAATTAACCTTTGCTTATATAATATATAATAAGAAAAGCAAACAATTTTGCTAGCTGTATCTACCAACATTTACTATAAAATGCTCTGTTTTGAGTTTCATGCAAATATATTTTCTATTTCAAGCATCACTGTCAGTCGCCAACGATTTTTCCAAAACTATGAATAGAAAGCGTTTGATATTTTACGTTCCATTTGTGTTTCAAGGAATACTATTACAGGAATTGTATATTGAATTTTGTTTTCCATCTCATTACCAGTGCGTATATTCATTACAGCGAGTAATAAACAGAGATCAAACGAATTGGCGTCACGGTTCGCAATAATATGGATAAGACTCCAAAAAAAAAGTGGTTTCTGGTGCAGAGGTTCTCCATAAATATTTAATGTGCTAATGATGCAAGCGGTATGAAAACCTTTGTAACGGAAGCGTAAAAGTGCGGTTTTGTATATTGGTGTATTCTTCATTAGATAAGAGTATATAAACACCTAGCTACGTGGGTTTTGTTGTCAGCGTTTTGTGTAGGCCTAGTGAGAGCCCTAGCCTAGAAGTGAATAATCAAGACCAAGTGCGATCAGGTGGAGTGGAGCCACATTGTTGTGCCAACATAAAAAAAAGTGCGGGTAGTTCACAAAACCAGATAAGATATAGTACATTACTATAGAGGACGGGAAACGAAGGGTTACAGGCCAAGTAGATATATCTGGCCGAAGGAACTGAGGCCAGATAGGAATACGCGGCCTGTAACCCTGTTTCTCGCCGAGATTTGTATAGTGCTTTTCTCAAACTTGCCATGAAATAAAACGAACTGATTTCGCCGAACCATACTATTTGATTTGTAAATAAACCAATAGCACAGTATCGTACAACATTAAAAAAAACTTTCGCGCCTAACTTTTTTTTAATCTGTTTGAGGTATCCTTTTACCTGTCGGTATAGACATTCGTTCTTAGGTTATTTTTTTTTTCTGTGGCTGAATGTCAAGACCTAGTGTCACAATTTGACGTTTCAAAACAATAGACAGTTTGTTTGCAGTCCTAGGTGTGAAATAAATACATCAAATCTCTTTACATATCATCTTAGCATATGACACCGGACACATAGTATTTCCGGGCTTAATTTAAAGTAAGAACCATCAACATTCCGTAGCAAGTTTGAGAAAAGATACATTATCTCGCTAGTCTGCCTGCGATCACGGGCGTAACGTAATGCCATAAGCGTCTGGATAATATTAAACGTAAGTTTACGCGATTAAGTCCTACCGTTAAAATACTTATGCTTTAACCTCATGTAATGGTGGAACTAACATATTCTCGGTCACTACATCTGCCGTCCTAGTGTAGAAAGCAGTATTTTCTATGAAACTCCATAGTAAAATGCCGCCTTTTGCCCTAAAACTGAAGGCAGCCTTTTTGCTATGGAGTTTCATAGCAAATACTGCTTTCTATACTAGGACGGCAGACATGCGACATGACGTTTCCAAGAAAAATTAAAGAGAGCCTTTACGATCGCCATAAATACACAAATTTAACCGGTTTAGTTATAATATGTCTCACAATAGTTTGAATTTAATCATCAACTCAAAAAAAGGAACAACCCGCGGGGAATATTATAATTTTAATATGAATGAGTCCCGCGGGAGTTACGTCGTCAATCAATTAGTATCTTGAAATTTATTTTAAATTCTTTAGCAGTGTCATAACTGTAGTTTTAATATTCAACAAATTGTCAAGGTAAATACATGTACATACTTAACTGTAATAAAAGTAACAATTTGAACGTCTGTTTATTTACTTATGATCCAAGTGTAAGTATTACACTATATTTGGATAAGTATTATTTTGATGTCTAGACATAATAACAGTAAAATTTGCACAATTAATAAATAAATATGCGAGAAATTGGTGACTCATTACACTCTTGCATGGAATTGCCCATGATCAGTCTTAGTAAATTATTTCAAAGTCAAAGTCGGAGTCAAAGTTGGAATTGCAACGAACTCTTTTGAATCGTCTAAGTATTAAAACTACTTCCGGTTCCAACCCTATTTATTAATAGTATTTTATGCAACTCTTGTTTAAGAGAGGTCAAAAGAGGTGAGTGGCGTGGGTAACAATTTGAGGCGAAGCCGAAAATTGTTATTAAAGATGCCACGAGCATTTTTTGACTCAGTTAAACAATGTTGCATACAATACTTTTTCTACTACCACACATTTATTTTTAAATAAAATTGTAAATTTAAGAAATATTCTTAGTCAAACACTATTTTATTAATCATCAAGGTCGGGCGGGAGACGTCAAAATTAAAAACCGGCCAAGTGCGAGTCGGACTCGCGCGCAAAGGGTTCCGTACCATTATCAATTTATTATTAAAAAAATACAGTTAAATCAACCTACCTCCAAAACTATAGGAGATAATTTTATCAAACCAAAAATCGTTGATAGAGTTTATTAATGTGCATAACATATTTTTTTTTCAGAATTTTATGTCGCGTAGTTTAAAAAATAGAGGGGGGGGGACACATTTTTCAGACTTTGAGACCTGATATCTCGAAAACGATTTGCTTAAATAAAAATGTGATGTATAAACCTTCATATCATTTGCAAAGACCTTTCTATTAATACCACACGCTTATGTACAACTAAAAAAAAAATTCTATCCCTCAGTTACATGTATGGAGGGCCCCCACCCCAATGGTTTTTTTTACAATTTAGTATCACATTCCTGTAGCGGTTCATACAACACATATCCTTACCAAATTTCGTTACTGTAGCATTTATAGTTTCCGAGTAAATTGGCTGTGACAGACGGACAGACGGACAGACGGACATGACGAATCTATAAGGGTTCCGTTTTTGCCATTTTGGCTACGGAACCCTAAAAAGAAAGCTCCTGTATGGTTTACTGGCCTACAGCGGCCCAACCGCGAAAATCGAGTCACAAAGAAAAATCATCGTAAATTTCGATGATTTTTCTTTGTGACTCAAACGAAGGCGTCACTAGAGTGAGAGAGACAAATCCTCGAAATTAACGAATTTTGTTTTTCGCGGTAGGGCCGCTGTTGTTTACACGAGGTGTCTTAGAATGCAAAAAACGCACTGCGTGTAAACCCGAATGCGTTTATAGGGAATAGACAATATAGACTTATCTTGACATCTGTAAGGTAGGGACTTAAAGGTGTGTTCACGACCATATAAATGACAAATAAAAGTACGGGAGTAGAAAAAGTAATTAATCAATCAAATTGTTTAAATCATCAATTTTGAGTCACGTCCATATATTATATTCCGAAAAATGACACATAATAATGCTCTATCCTTAAAAGTAATAAGATTAAGGTTGTACAGTCGTCATCAGATATATCTTAGCGTCCGGAGCGTTCATAAATATCTCAACACGCCTTTATTGCCATAACTATAGAGGCGTGTTCAGATATTTTTGAGCGCTCCGGACGCTATTATATATCTGATGGCGACTGTAATCGACAAAGAGGCCACTATACCTATTTACAGATATACTGCATCAACTCCAAGTAATGGGATAAGAGCCAAAGATGTTGCGAACAGATCTTCAAATTAAATTGGTAATTCCGCCGAACGCCGCAAATACGCATATCTTGGTTGCTATGTATTTGTGGAATTTGCAGTGGCCTTTCAGTTTGTGGGAGCCAGAGGCCTTCGGATTATTGAATATAAATTATACATTTGAAAGATAAAGCTTGTTCACGAAATAAAGTAGCCATCGTAAAATCAGTCTCTACTGTTACACAATAGTCCCATGTAGTTCTAACAGCCATGGGACTGTAAATAAATAATAAATATCTTGGGACATCTTACACAAATCAACCTAGTCCCACGGTAAGCTCAATTAAGGCTTGTGATGTGGGTACCAGGCGACGATATATATAATAGATAGATATGTATAGATACTTAGATACATACACAGCCAAGACCAAGGAACAAACATTTGTGATAAATAAATACACAAAGAATGCCCTCGCCGGGATTCGAACCCGGAACCTCCAGCTTCGTAGGCAGGGTCACTACCAACTAGGCTACAGAGGCTGACTGTAAATTGATTCTTCTGTTTTATGTTTAAGAATCAAATATCCAAAAGCATTCCCTGAAAAGTCGTCAAAATCAAAATAACTTCAGATAATGCTTTATGCAAAAGTTCAGGCCCAAAAAAGTGCGAACTTCAGAGACGATTTCAACAATCTTAGACTTGAAATAGTTAATAAAAATTGTAGACAAGAGATTCACACTTTATTATAGTATCGGTATTGTAGTTTAGTTAAGACCAGACATCGGATTCCATGGGGCGAAAGATCTTGACAGCTAGGGACTTCCTATATCGATATACTCATTTATCGATACTTGTTCTAAATACTAGTGATCACACAAAGGTTTGCTTATAAAATATTTTTTTATTAAAAGAGTATTACCCAATTTACCCATAACGCAGCTAAATTTTCTTCTTCTGTTTTGAAAACGTTTTTAAATATTTATTCGTCTCAATTTTTTTTACGACTGTCTGATGTTATTGTTAAAGTAAACCACCAGATTTTTTTCCATATATTCAGGCGTTAAGCGTTTCAGTGAAAACGGAAGAAAAATCCATTTCAAGTGGCTAGAAAACTTTTCGATTTCTGTGGAGGTTATAGGAGCATAACAAAATTTCATAAAATGATCAATAGTTACAAAAAAACACATACATTGTTGGGGGCGGTCACTAGTCTAATAGAACAAGTATCGATAAACGAGTTTATCGATATAGGAAGTCCCTAGCTGTCAAGAAGTTTCGCCCCACGGAATCCGATGTCTGGTTAAGACCCATACGGAAACTAAATGACTCAAAATGGTAAAATAAGAAGAAAAACTACTTAAATCCAGAATTTTAAATAAAAGTCCATAATTATGGAGAAAGTGATATACCTATGTAAATATCAACCACAGCGTCCAAGAAGATAGGCAAAGAGCCCTTCTTTGTAATAGCACCCATACAAAGGTATGGTCTCATCCAAAAAAAAAAAAGAATTATACAGCAATGGCTACTTTATTTTGTGAACAAGCCTTTATTCAAACTACAAATGCTGGTATAAATATTATATTGAAATAGGTATATGCGATAAATTCTCTGTTCAATTTAAATGCGTGTTACAAATATTACACAGAACGTTTAGATCCATAGACGGTATTATAACAAGCGATTTAAAAAAATTGAAAATTGAATTCATATCTTCAACTGTTTTTTGGGTTCGTTTCCTTCAGAATATTTTATGGCTTGACCACGACATTGGTCTAAGGCTAAGGCGACCGGGGGCGAGCGAATCCATAAGTTGGAGCGAGAGGCCGATATCGGAACTCCCTCTCGCACGTATGGTTTTCCGTCCCGCCGGTCGCATTACCAATGTCGTGGCCAGGCCATTTTACTTAACACGGTGATGCTATACTAATAGTCTTTGCCTTAAGCTTGCCAAAATGATTTATTAATATAGTATTTATTTTAATGTTTAAATACCTATTTATTTCATACCTGTAAGTGTTAGATTCTCTTACATTTTACCTTTAGAACTACCCAGTAACTTTCATTTAATTATTGATTTAGCTGCTACCCAAAAAAATATAAATAAATATCTTGGGTCATCTTACACAAATCGACCTAGTCCCACGGTAAGCTCAATTAAGGCTTGTGATGTGTACCAATATTAGACATACAGGATCTGTGAAAATCTCAACTAAATATAACAATTCACCACATACAGCCTATTAGTGGCAGACGGATAGACAGCGGAACCTTAGAAATAGGGTCCCGTTTTCCCTTTGAGTACGGAACCCTGAAAATAAGGAATGATGTATGAATATTTATCAGTAAAAACTTACCTACACCCTTGAACGATCAAACTTATATAACTTATATATCCCCTGTCGCTGCCTCTGACAGGTGCTATCATCTCGTCTGAGTCGGACGTCCTCCATCTTTCAAGAGACGTCCATCATTCGCAGTGATTGATATAAGTCGTGTAAACTTGTTAGATTCGAAGTATCTGTAGTTAAGGCTTTATCCTTCTAAACCTTGTGACCATTGTCACGCCCAGCGTGGCGATTATGGGCATTTACCTCCTAATGCGTTTATACGCATAGTTAATAGGAGAGGCCTACGTCCAGCAGTGGACTATCATAGGCTGATGATGATAGCTAATTTCTAGTACAATTTTTAACCTTTGACGTTTTTGGTCAAATAAAGGTGTCATTTGAGGTAAATTAATGTCTAACGCTACACTTAAATTACGCCGCCCGTCAAATCCATTAAGAACGCTATCACAAGAGCACGAAAATGCAAGTCTTCCTTGAAAATTAATGCCGTGTTTCTCATCTCGGAATGACTGTGCATTTTAAATGTTTTGCTAACTTCATAATGACTGTCTTCTGAGACTAATTTATAAGACGCGTGTAGCACTGACTCCGAAACTCTAATTATCCGAGTTTTACATGACATATATTTATATTAATGATACTTTGTTATTTATATTTTATAATGAGTTCTTTGACAGCGAAAGTAGGAAATCAACTTAAAATTTTCATAATAATTTCAATTTAGCTTCAGATGAAGACTCCATATTCCGATATTTCAACTTCCTTTAGAAACTTTTAAAACTGTTAGTTTTGTTTTTAGACATTTCTGACACATTCATGATTGAACCATGAACGTATTAATTACCTTAGAGTACGACGAGACGAGTTACGTATTAATTACATTAGCAACTTTGAATTAAAATTCTCCGGATAAATAATCAATAACTTTATTGACAAATCTGTACACATACCTAAGTACATACCTACATTAAATCTAACTACTATAATTTATATCTACGATTGATCTTCATTGTACCAAAGATGCTGGCGGCATTTCGTTGCTACATCGCATTGCTGTCAACTCTTCGGTCTTTAGTCAAATAACCAGACGTTTCGCGAATTCGGTTAACAATTTGCGTGCGCTGGAGCCCAATGAACCTAAAATTGATAATGATAACTATATGAATTGAAAATAAATTAAAGGTAAGGGCACAATTTAAGAGACGTATGAAATAATCATTTCTGCATGATTACTACAGACTGCATATCAGACTAGCAGCTCAGTAATAGCCCTAAAAGTTGACCCAAAATTCCAACAAAGCTCATCTAGGATACAGTACAAAGACTCCTTCGCCTTTGAGGCGCTTTCAGGTGGTCAGAACTAATTAGGGGATCCAATTATCTGAAGGCATGCAGCGGAATGACAAAAGGCTTATATCGGTGGTATATACGCTATCATCACAGACATATTGCTATTAGACAGGGTAGTGGTAATGGGTAGCTTAATGGAAAATATAGCTTTTCCAGGTGTTTTCAGTTCGTCAGAAACAAATATTTGTGATAAATAAATTCACAAATAATATCCTCGCCGGGATTAAATTTGAACCCGGAACCTCCCTCTTTGTAAGCAGGTGAACTACCAACTAGTCTACAGATGCTAACAAAATTACGATAATTATTGGAAACCCTCCAAATCTGTAATAAAGATCATCCCTGATCAATTCCTGCCCGGATCTCATAACGTCTTATTGGAACCGGACACATGGCGGGTCAAACTTTATTTATTGCAATTTGTACTTAATCCAGAACACTGATATTAGTTTCGTATAAGTATATTTACTTGGGATTTACTTCCCTCGGGTTGGCAACAACAACAATGGGCCGTAATAAGTAGCTAATATTTGCTTCTTTTGTAAGAACTTGTGTATTGTTTTTAATTACAGCTTTATTACTAAAATAAGAAACCAGTGGGTATAAATGTTTTTATGTTGGACGACGTTTTTAATAGATGGCCTGAAAGTTTCGACCTGATAAGAGATGATCCATTTTTCACACTAGTTCGTAAAAAACACCATCAAAAAAAACATTTTAGCGTTAATTTAAAATAAAGATTATCGAACAGTAAGTGTGCAGATTCTAAGCATGGGCAAAATAATCGTAGCTACTTAGTTCCTGATTTAAATTTCTTGGCACTTGGCATGACATACCATTTTTAAAATTCCATTTTCCGTAAAGGACAATACTATGAACAGTATGAACTACATACTAAGAGTAAGAGTTTAAACACATTCGACACCGCGTACCTACCAGGTTGGCATTCGTAAACTTCGCTCAGATGCCGGCGTACCCGCTAGGCAGGCAAGAGCTATAAACCTACACGCTACGCATTGCATCATCGATACCTCAGGGCTGCTACTAAACGAAAAGTTAGCAAGTCTAATTACTTTCTTTTGGGACATCGTAACCTATTTTCAAAACCGATAGTAACGTTATTTTAGCACCACGATTCGAATGGACTTGCTCAGAAATTGTTTCGTACGTGTTTCATTGGTTGTGTCTCTTTCGCACTCGTGAATATTCGTATAAAAGATGCTTCTCTGTTGTACACTTCTACTCTATTTAAGAAAAGCTAAACTCTATCACGCTTACGAAATTCATTTAGCACAACCCTGGGCGTCAGACGCGTGTCCGCCTAGCGTATTTCTAGAAGTATATATAGACCTGTTGGAATATGGTATCAATATCATAGTACACATTAACTTGTATCCGTCTTAATAAGTATGTCTTACATAATGTTAGTGTAAGCGAAAGGCTCTATGTGTATCGCGTTATATAGGAAACATATATTTCCAATACAACGCGATATATTTGGAAATACTGAATTTTACTCTAAGCATCCCACGCTTAATACGCCAAGCTTATGGATAATGTAAACAAAATTTAATTTGTACATCCGAAGAATTCACTGTATTTTCGAACCTGTACCGCGAAATACTTCTAAAAATACTTAGAAATATATGGCCCGAGGTCATTCGAAACTCGTAAAATACTTTCTTTACTTTACGAATACGTGTTGTGTTGTTCATAAAGTATTTTATCTGAAAATCGAATGGGCCAATAGAGTGGAAGTTTTCATAAAAAGGAATTTACGGTGGAAAGAATTTTATGAAGCGATCCAAAGGATACAGTTCAAAATCAATTTAGTGACCCTCTAGAAAATGTTTTACTTTTCTGAATTCTTTTATTGATAGCTTAAATTTTCTTTTATACGCTCTCTTTATTCTTTCAGGTGAAAGAAAGAGATAGTGTTATTTTTTATCTGACAGATAGCTTTAACTGGAGATTGTGAAACAGGCCGTTAATCTGATAGAATTAAATACAATGTTAGCACTTCCATTTTCTCCCAACAAAATGATGTCTTCGGATGAAAAAATGTTTCATTATTCAACTGCTCATTGATCTCAGTACAGCATCCTAATTATGTTTTACATCCGAATTATGAACATTATAGTTATTATTTGGGCAGAGAATGAGTGGATATGAAAGTAGATCCTATTATTTAATTGATAAAATGGACGTAATTATGCAATTGATTGGTTCCCTTTTGCATAACTACGTATTTATTTACCAAAGTATCAGTGGCAGCGCGTCAGCTACTTTGCAGGGTGGGTCATTTGCAGAAAAAGTGTACCTTTTAATGTCACGAAAATAAGTATGTAAATTGAGATTTCTCAGTTTAGTTACTCCCATACTACAGGTATGAAAAATTCTGTAACAAATTTGAGTTTTTTTTATCAGTTTCGTTACATTTCGTTTCATACATTTAGTATGGGAGTAACTAAACTGAGAAATCTCAATTTACAAACTTATTTTGGTGATATTAGGGACAATTATTTTTGTTTCATAACTGAAAAGTACGCACGATACCGAGTAAAATGATGTATTGACAGTCCATGATCGCAAAAAAAATTAAAAGGTACACTTTTTCTGCAAATGACCCGGGTAACTCGGAGCAAACAACCCACCTTCTTTATTTAAGGTTCTGCATAATCGAACCGTGTATTAAGGTGTATCACGGCCCAACCACTTAGTTACTGTCAGTAAGAACTCAAGGTCAATAGAAATTACGCCAAAACAATTCATTTCCTTTATTAAATACTGCTAAATACAAGTGTTATTTAAACAACTCTGACCACAACATTATTCTAAACAGAATGGACTATAATACTAAAACAAACTAACTTAGTAAGCTGTTTACCGTGATAATTAAAGTGAAGAGTTAGCGTTTTGTACTTATAAAACATATCCCAATTATAAAATATTTTACAATAATGACACCGAAATTTAGCTTTGATTTGTAATGTATGAGTAATGAATCATCTCTAATTATGTTATGATTATGACTATTGGACAAGTGTTGATGTTTTGCCTTGAGAAATCTAGTAAAGCCGGTGGGAATCGCCTTACATGTACCCGCTGGGGATACCCCTATTTACCAGAATTTCATTTGCCATAATTTTATGTGATATCCTGTTCAACAGCCATAATATTGTTTCTCATAACGTACAGCCTAACTACTACAACAAAATGTCTACGCGTTTTATGGACCAGTCATCCATGAAGTTTTCTCGAACTGACGTAGAACTTAGAATAACAAAATATGCATTTATACCATGTCCGAAAAATCACCCCATTTGATATTTTTAATAATATTCTTGCTGTAATATCGTTGATCGTTAAATTTTAGACAACTTCCGCCCTTCACAATCCGGAAGCTCTAGAAGATTGTTTCCTTATTTGAGTTCGAAACGCCTTGCCTGTCACTTGAGCAAACTCAGTTGCGGAAATTCGCGCCCAAAACCTCTTCATCTCAACTCGGGTTTTGTTATAAATCCTCGATGTTGTTTATATCGACGGACTACCTTTCATAGACTACACAAGTGCACACTAACATTAAAACATCAGTTGTCAAATAAAAACATCATTGAGAATTGAGAAAACAGTTTTTCTAGAAATATTTAATGTTAAATTTGACTGTTGTCTATTGACCGGGAGACATCTGCTCACTCGAGTGGAAAACGTTCAATTGCCATCAATATTGCAGCTTCCGGAACGCTCGAAATTATCAGAACACGCTCCTATCGTTATGGCATTAAAGGCGTGTACGGATATTTTTGAACACTTTGGACGCTAAGATATATCTGATGGGGACTGTTCAAGCGAATAATAAAAAAGTCCAAGTGCGGGTAGTTCGAGAAACTCACTCAGCTAGAAAATGTTGAAACGTCAACGAAAATATTCGAAATGTCGGAGATATTTTTCGGAAATAAAAATTCTTAGATGATGAATTACCGGTTCTTCTCTGCTCAGGTCAGTGTTGTAGGGTTAGAACCGGAAGTAGTTTTAATTCTATCTGTAACTTAGACCGTTCAAAAGAGTTTGTTGCTATCCCAATTTGAATAAGGAATCATTTGACTTTGAATTCTATGTCGTTAAAATGACTAAGAAAATGCCAGGAAACAAAAATAATGTTTAAAATATTTCCATGAATCATCTAGGGAGTAAATGATCCATGTCTACACCGTGTATAATTCAATGATTGGCAAATTTTAGAAACTTTTTGCACCTGAGCTCGAGATAAGCCGCTTTTGCAGCGCTGTTATTGTCGATAGGCACATGTATAAATTTACATACGATAATCGTATTGGAAGCCTTTGAGCCTTTGCACACTGGCGTTTTTAAGGCGCGTCTAATCGTGGAAATGGATGTAAGAAAAGGAAAACATTCAATTAATACATATTTTAGAAGACATATCATGTTTTAATTTATATATAACAATTGAATATTGTACTTAATACAAATGCGAAAAAAGCAAGGTTCAAAACGAGAGAAACTGTAAATTAAAAACACCACCAAACGGAGTGTGTTGAAACGACACTATCAGTTACGAATTTCCTTTTTGCCTACCTATTGTACGATGTTATTCAGTACAGATGGCCCTCCGGAGTTTCGAAAATGAAAAGATCCACAACTCACACTATCGCGTAAAAAATAACCAACTGTACTGAAATGGTACATAACGATACAAGTCCGAAAAAAATAAGATTGAATCGAGTGGTGATAACTTGCGAGTGAAGGTGCGGTTAAACTAAAAGAGCATTCGCTGTTCTAACCTCCCACTCTACGAAATTCGATCGGTACACAAAACGTGATTGGTTGATTTCTTAGAACGGGCGCTAGAACAGCGAATGCTCTTTTGGTTTAAACGCACCTACATGATGCGTGCGCAGCACGTGCGCGCGCGAATGCATGGCGTGCGTATTGTAGTGTATGTAAATGTTATATTAGATGGCACACCGGTTGCGTGGCGTACACGTGAGCGTGACGTACAAGCGGTGTACCATCTACTATAACTTCTCTGACGCTACAACGCGCATGCCACGCGCAGGCGCGTTAGGCGTATCATATACATTAATAGAGAGAGACATTAGAGTCATGCTTTTCGAAAATGAGTGACGCTAATGTATTTATTTAGAATTTAAAAAAATAATGCTCCGTAACGAGTTGAATATATGGATCATAATTTATTGACCTACCTACTGGCTATTTTTTAGTTGGCACTAAATATTTAATCAGTGACAATCAAGTATAATATTAGTAGGTCTGTACCGCTTTCTTAACTACATTCCAAATCTTTCAATAAACAGTTAGAGATGGCTGAATTTAATAACGTGGCGAAATAATTTACAGTTGCAATTAAAACTACATTTCGCGCTGTGGTACGCCAAAAAGTAATTTATCAGCTACGCTAACCAAATCTTGAACGCAATGGAACAAATTGCTGCGCTGTTTTTAATGTAATATTGTCGTATTGTGAAATTTACTGTCGCATGATTATAACAGTTAAATTTCATTTGAAATTAATATGAACTGTTTACATGTTCAAGGATCAAAATTACACATTGCTTCAGATCCTTCTTAGCTTATTAGATTTATTAGATAATAAGGGTAGAGTGGTAGATAAGAGTTGAGTTGATGTAAAATTGGTTGAAGCCGGTGTTTTTATTTTTAATTTAGTGATTATTTCTAATTACATTGTTCACTGACGATTATGTTTGATTATCAATTACATGGCTTCTCTTCTTCGGTAGCTTAGTTGGTAGTGACCCTGCTTACTAAACTGGTTATCCCGTGTTCAAATCCTGGTACGGACATATAATTATTTCTGTGATGAACAGTTGAACACTGATATTTCTTCTTGAGATAAGGATGTTTCTGTGTATGTAAGTATGTCATATTTATCTGTCATATTATGTTATGTTTGTTGTACTTGTACAATCAATGCTTGTATTATATTTTAGATTTGGGTTGAATCAAATATTTATTTTTATCCCTAGCCCCTATGGCAAAAAAACGATTTTATAACACCCATTCTTAAAAAATGTACAATGTAATAGTGTTGATTATTTGACAGTTTTACAATAGTTTCGTAATTTGTGCTATTCTAGATAAATAAATAAAAAAATAATGTGAAAAACTAGACATTTAAACGTGGCCAAAAAGTGATTCGAAATAAACAGTGTACTAATGACCGACCTCAAAAACAAAATCTAAATATAAGGCAGAAGAGAAAAATCTTGGATTTCAAAGGGATAAATAATGAAACTAAAGAAAAATCATGTTTAATATCAACAATAAGGAACCGCTTACAAAGAAAATCCTTAATTTTATGATACAGCCGAATCAAAACGATACCAACAAGGAAAATTAAAACGAGGAAGAATAACGAAAAGTCCGAAAATATATTTATATTCCCAGGATTACAGATGACGTCTTCAATTGGACCGTACTTAGTCCTACTCATGATCTCACTGAATATTTCAAGCATATCTTGACTTGTGCAGAAATTGAAGTCACCTTAAATATAAAGACGTCTTCACTTTGCCCACAGACTACCAATTATTAGTATGAGGATATTACCCGATTATAATAACAAGTTTGCTCATTAGTTATATTCACTACATCGCTCGCATATTCAATAAATTATGGTGCTCATCAAATATTCCCTGAACTGAACGTACCTTTTACATTATAATCTACAAACCAGGCATTATCTGTAAACAGGGTGCTCGCAAAGAACTCGGATTAATTTTACGATTTTTTTTTAGGTCAAATGAAGGCAAAAAAATTTTATGACGTTAGAAGAAATTCGAAAAAAAATAGTACATCACTATAATAATAAAGTCCGGGACAAAAGGGGTAGCCGGTCGAAGACATATAGACGAGAGATAGAGGATAGGTCTGAGGCGAGCACCTCCATATTCCCGACCGAGGTATGTGTATAGTGCTTTTCTCAAACTTGCAATTAAATGTTGGCATTACGTACATCAAATTAAACCAGGAAGTACAATTTCGATGATTGAACTGGATATGTAAGGGCATTTCATAACTACTTTGCAGTCTTATGACTGCCGGAAAGGACCCTCCTTAAAAAGTTAAATATCGGAAGTAACTTGTAAAGTGACAGAACATCTTGGCATTTCACCGTAAAAAAAAAGAATTAATGTCAATGTCACCGGGTAAAAGATTATCTCAAATAGTTAAAGAAAATTGACGTATAAGTTGTTTTTTTATTATTTTGTAGATTCGTTTCGTTTGTGTACCTACTGTGAAAATCACTTTCGTTTTTTTATTTCATTGAAAGTTTGAGAAAAGAACTATACAAATCTCGGCGAGAAACAAGTTTACAGGCCGCGTTTCTCTATCTGGCCTCAGTTCCTCCGGCCAGAATTCCGCCAGATATACGGCATGCCTACTTGGCATGTAGCTCTCCGTTTCCCGCCCTCTATATTAATGTTCAATGTACTATTCTCAAAAAAAGACGGGCATTGTAGAGAGACTGTAATTTATTACGATATTATGACCCAACTTGTTTGAGCCCACAATAGTACAGGTTTCTGCTCCCATACGTCCGTCCACTCATACAACTATATTCGCATCACATCCCGGACAGAAGGGTATGCATCACTCGCATAATCATTTTCAAAACAGTGACGAGAGGCGAGTCACACAGTTTCAGCAGAGAGAATACAACTCAGAGAGAGGATAGAGCACTGAAGAGTTATACAAGTGCAATATAAAAATACCAAAATAAGCATTGTTAACAATGCGTCAATCTAGTTTTATTTAGTAGCCGGTTTAGCAAGCTGAAGTGGCAATGGGCAGGCCACATTGCGCGCAGAGCAGATGGTCGATGGGGTCGAAAAGTGCTCGAGTGGAGACCACGGCTTAGCAAACGCAGCGTAGGACGTCCACCCACAAGATGGATAGACGACTTTGTGAAGGTCGCCGGGACACGCTGGATGCAGGTCGCATCTAACCGGTACATGTGGAGGTCCAGAGGGGAGGCCTATGTTCAGCAGGGGACGTCTTATGGCTGAGATAATGATGATCATGAACCCTTTAGTGTACTAAAAGCAGCCCAGAGCCTGAATTTTCCACGGCAAAACAAAACACTGTCGTTTTATCTCGCCAATGTGGGAAACATTGTTTAAACGATGTCGATAATACTAGTTGCCTACGAAGCTAGGGGTTCTGGGTTCGAATCCCGGCGAATTCATTATTATTTGTGTATTTATTTATCACCAATATTATTTTGTTCCTTTGTCGTTGTTGTCTATATATTTAAGTATATGTATGTATCTATCGATCATACTATATGTATACACAACACAAACCTTAATTGAGCTTACCGTGGTACTAAATCGATTTGTGTAATATGTCCAAAGATATTTATTTATTTATTATTCATGTGAAACTGTTATTCATTTTAATATAATGGTTATTTTGGTACTCGGAAGCTTATGTTGACTATTATGGAAGGATTGGAAGGTTATGTTGACGTAAAGCGTTGAATATTGGCTTAACAATATTAAATATTACGTTAAAACCTATTACAGTAAAATCTGTTTCTTTATTACACATAATGGGGTAGAAGTTTCATGAATCGATTTCCATTATACTTATCTGTTCCACTGATGGAAGTAGAGTACCTATTTTGATTCCATTTTCCTACCTTAATCCTAATGGTTTACGTTAAAGTAAAGTTAAGGTTAGTAGTATAGTACCTACGCGCATTGAAGAATTGATCGAACAGTAGACGTACCATGAGTTGAAAATTAAAAGATAAGTAGGATTTTACTAATAGTACGGTCAAACTTGACATTAAACTCCCAAAACATGCAGTATAGCTGCATTTTTGGTATGTTGTTTAGACACCATAGGGCACTATAAAACCACATTAAGCAAGCAAAAAAAGTCTGATTTTTATCAAAAAAACCTAACGTTTTTGATGTCATATCATATGTTAGTAAATGTTTGTAACATGTAATGTCAAAAAGCAATTGTTTTAAAAGTAACTAAAAAATGAGAAACTGAAAAACGAATGTAAAGGACCATGCCCAACTTTGTATGGAACTTTGCCCCAAAGTCAACACAGCTAAAAGTTACATTGTTGAATAGGTCTTTAAATCTACTTCATTTCATTCTATGGGCACCAAGATGAATTCCATTGCAGAACTGAGATATTCATATTTGTCAGTGTGAAGATTGTATTCACACTGACAAAAATATGAATATCTCATAGATCAGAGATACTGGTCGTTAATCATTAGGATATCGAAGTGTGTAAAAAAAAAGATTGTGCACACGTGATTGTATGTTAACCACCTCACTCGCTTAGTTTTTTTTTTGACATTAGCCTTTTTTTTATATACAAAATAAGGGTGATGACTGGTAGCTGCAGCTACCAAAATAAACTAGTGGCTAAATCTACAGAGGTTTTCTACTGAATTAGCTCGTATTCCGGCTGACAAATATATGAATATCTCAGTTCTGCAATGGAATTCGATTTCGTGCGCATATAATGAAATGAAGTAAAGTTAAAGACCTATTTAATGATCTAACTCTCATGTTTGTTGGCCTTGGGGCAATTTTGACGCATGGTCCTTTCGCGTAACAACATACCAAAAATGCAGCGATACTACTTGATTTGCGAGTTTAGGCTAAAATGATGTACGGTTTGACCGGACGATAAATACGTAATGCATTATATCACGCTCGCACTGTCAGATTGGAGCGAGCGCGATGGCCTGCTTTACGTATCGAGTAACGTCAAAGTCAAATTCTAAATGTTCTTTATTCAATTAGGCCCAGCAACGAGCGCTTTTGAATCGTTAAACTAAATAGCGAATGAGAGAAAAAAAAACTACTTCAGGTTCTAACCCTACACCACTGCCTGAGAAGAATCCGGCAAGAAACTCAGCGGGACTTTTTTTTTTCAAATAATAGTTTTATAACATCTTACAGCTAACATGCATTAATTAAAAACGAAACATAAATTTGATTTAATATAAATACAGATATAGTTCATTAACTAGAGATGAAGTCTCTAATAGTCAGAATAATTATATAAATGTAATGAATTTTGAGAAATGTATGATGTAAAGATAAAACCTAACATTACCGATACTTGCAAACCTATAGTACGGCTACAGGGTACATACACACTACTATATAATTATACATCATCGGCCTATGATAGTCCACAGCTGGACGTCGTAGGCCTCTCCTATTAACTAAGCGTATAGACGCATTAGGAGGTAAATGCCCATAATTACCACGCTGGGCAAGCGGATTGGCGATCGCAGTGATAATGTGTCCACTATGATGACGCTGCTGCCCATCGTTAATCTTTTATCAAATAATGGTCAGTGACACTTCAATCCCTTAGTCGACTCTTACGACATCCGCAGGAGGAGTTGGGGTGGTGACAAATGTATTCTTACTGCCGTCACCACACGGCCAATTATAAGCGAACGGTATTGATTAAAAAAAAAGACTATGGGATATGAAAGCAAATTACCTACTCTAAAAAATATTTTAAAAATAAAAATAAAACCGCCTTCAAAAATTCGCCCGAACTAAAAAGTTAAAAATAATTTTGGTTCCTACTGCTTAGGATTTCCTACTCAAACCTTTAAACCTTTTACCCTATTCATTGAAATAAAACATTATGGCTAGGTACCCTACAGATTTCTTAGAAGTCGGTGCCAAGCCGAATACGTTCATAGGTATATATTAGATAGAGCTTTGTAACTTACTGTCACTCCGATTACGCTTTTATCAACAGAATGGTCTGCCTCAGTCATTTTCATGAAAGCATAACCGGAGTGACAGTAAGTTACAAAGCTCTATCAAATACATATAAGTACTCGCGAAGTGAACATATTTGGCTTGGCACCGACTTCTAAGAAATCTGTAGGGTACCTAGCCATAATGTTTTATTTCAATGAATAGGGTAAAAGGTTTAAAGGTTTGAGTAGGAAATCCTAAGCAGTAGGAACCAAAATTATTTTTAACTTTTTAGTTCGGGCGAATTTTTGAAGGCGGTTTTATTTTTATTTTTAAAATATTTTATTTTTTGCTTCTTAGTAGTGTAAATATAAAATCGTTATTCAGTATGCTCTAAATACTTATAATTAGAATGTACTGCACTGTAGTAGGCCATAAAACCTGAACTGGCAAACTTATATGAAAACGAAAACAATTTCAAAGGTAACAGACTTAGCATGCCAATATTATTTAAAGAATCACTAACCGCTAACCGACATGTCATAACTACTAAGCAAACACTTGAATAGATCTCGAAAATGTATGACATTTGTTATATACAAAGAATGATCCTCCAACCCCTAATCGTTAAGGAGTTATTCCTTTCATCATCAGCTCACCAACATGAGACTATGACCACCTAAAGACAAATACTCGAATAGCCTCCAAAATATATGAAATATGTTATATTTAAAGAATTATCCCCCAACTCCTAATCTCCAAGGAGTTGTACCTTACATCATCAGCTCACCAACATTAAAGGATGACCACCTAAAGGCAAATACTCAAATAGCTTCCAAAATACACGAAATATGTTATACTTAAAGAATTATCCCCCAACTCCTAATTGCTAAAGAGTTGTACCTTCCATCATCAGATCACCAACTTAAGATGTTCATGACTAGATGCAAATACTTGATTAGTCTTCGAAAATAAATGAAAAATGTCATGTGTGCCTACAATATTTGAAGAGTTCCCTCGATTTCTCCAGGATCCCATCATCAGATCTGGATTCGGTGACAATGGGACCAACTAGAAGGTATACCCTTTCAAACAAAAAAAGAATATTTCAAATCGGTCCACGCGTCTTCGAGTAATCGGGGAACATACATAAAAAAAAAAAAAGATTTCGACGAATTGTAAACCTCCTCCTTTTTGAAGTCGGTTAATAAAAATTGTTGATAGACTGTTTTGGTAAAAAGAGAAATCAGTCTAGTACATAGCATTATTCCAGTCTATTGACCAATCGATGCTATGCAAACGCTACAAGCAGATTATGTGTCCACTAAGCTAGGTGTCCGGTCCGCTCCGCGTCTCCAATTGCCGTGGAGGATAAATCAAATTATCCTATTGAACCAGATCTAATACCCATAACATGTGCGATGGACTAGTTTCTGAACGTAATCAATGTGTGTACATTGCTTGTCGAGGTAAGCGATTTCGAAACACAATTTGAAATGAACATGCTTACCGATTCAGATATAAAATTGAGCTTTGAAATTCCTTTATCTAAGGCCAAACGTAGTTGAGAGACAATGCGATTTGCAGATTTTCTCATTTCCGAGTTAGTTCATGAGGTTATGATAAAAGGGTATTTCTTATTGTGAGTTGGCACAGCCATGTACGGAGAATTTACGTTACCTAAGCTTAACTAATAACTTCTCACTGCATTGCTAGTTAGTTGAGAGTAAATTTCCCTACAAACATGCTTCTGAGTTAAAATCCGGAGATATTATCGAGCTACCCTATATAAATACAGGTTTTCTCTTTTATTCGAGTTCTGCTTTTGAAGTCGATGATTACTTTTTTGAGCATTCGTTAACTTATTTGTCACAGAAATCCAATACCAATCCAATCTCTAGAAAATTCGCTTTTATAATATAACAGACAACGGTGGAATACGACAGGATTTTTAGGTTATTTTGAACAAGCACATAGAATATATTTTTTTGGAATTCATTTTTATCGTTCCGTAGGTAGGCCGACTCGCAAACCGTGATAGTCAATAACGTATGCGGAATGAAATCTGCACAAAGTTTAATATTATATTAAATAAATGATATCATTATTATTTTCTTGAACATGTACGTTTTTTAATATCGATTTTAACAAGTATTCATGCAAGATAAAAACTACTTGAATCCAAAGTGTATAACTTTAGTTTTATGATACTTTATCCATTGATGTCGAAAAAACAAATGTTAGCATTTTTCTCGCCTCTAATTTTATCTTCTGTAGGAAAACTTTTTAAATAGAAATCCTTTGCTCATTATATTTCATATTCTTGTTAATTGGTCTATTGATACTTACTTATTATGCTAAAAATATTTAATTGAAATTAGCTATAAGTCGTTCACCGTGACATCCGTTACTGAAAAAGCAGTGTTTTTTACACTTTTTGATCAAATGGCGAAGTCATATTTTCAAAGTTGTTTATTTTTATTTTCCGTGTTGATAGGCTTGCTCTTTGTTTATGTTTCGTAATGCCCATGGTTTGAGGATGTTTTTCATCAATTTTGTTGTCATATTTAGAAGTATTTCTGAGCTCCCTGTTCGATTTTGTGATTCGGGTTAACGTAATTTCCTTTATTCGAGCTCTTTCTGAAAAGTGGCTGTAGCCAAATTGTTAATTACACTAGGGTTTCTAATATCATTTATTGGAAACGAAAAGAATGCGAGATTTTTATAAAACAGTGTTTCAAATCTTGCCTTCTTCTAAAAAATCAGAATCATCGTCGATTTTGGCCTTAGCAAATACATGCAGTTGTGCGACATTGTTCTACTCAATTGGCCATAATTTCTAAAGAAAGATGCCAAACCCGACAAAACTATCCAATTTAATTAACAATTGTATACAAATTAATTTAGCATTGAGACACAAGTTAAATTTATTTTTTTTATTTTGTTTTTACTTGTTCAATATTTGTGCAAATTTCACTCCGCATACGTTAGTTGAAATTTTGACAGATGCTGTATTTTTGCTACCGCTATAACAACAAATGAAGGGTCAACGGAAATAATAAGTAGAATAAAATAGATAAGTAGATACGCATTTATGTGGATATCTACATATGTAATTAGGTATATGTAGGTTTATAATATATGAATATGAGACACGCCGTACTTCTTATTAAAAATTACTTAGCTAAAACAACTTGCGAACACCCTGCCAAAAACACACTTACCCGCCATCAAATTACTTCGGCCTCATTAATATCACAGCGGTTCATGATAACATTTTCACCTCTCAAAATGTTGGTTTGATTTAATATGAGGTATGATTTCAAGTTGCGGAAATTAAAATTACTTCAAGGTGCGACCAACTCTACCAACACTCAACAGCTTAAAAAAACGCGTCGTATAATAGAGTTGGATGATTTATAGTGATTTAATACCTTAAAGTAGATAGCAGATCACATCATCAGCATCAGCCTCTTTCAGTCCAAAAGTCAAAGTCAAAACTATTATTTATTCAAGTAAGCTTATTAATAACCATTTTCGAATCGTCTGACATTATCAAGAGAGAGAAAAAAAAATCTAATACTACTGCCGTCCACTGCTGGACGTAGGCCTTTTCTATTAAATATGCGTATATAGCACTACATCCTACGTATTAGGAGGCAAATGCCCATAATCGCCACGCTGAGCAAGCGGCTTGGCGATCGCATATGATGAATGGTGCTGCCCATTATCATTTTTTTAATCCACAAATGGGCAGTGACATTTCAAAATCCCTTATCCGACTCATAGGACACCCACGGGAAGTTATGGGTTGGTGAAAAATAGGTAGCGAATGATTTATGAATATACCTCGATATTTTTCTAGCAGGAACTAGAGATTGACAAAATTAAACATCGACATAACTGTTATCGATAAGTCCTATAGTGGTCGAGAAATAAATGTAATAAAAAATAATTTACCGTAGCTTAATATATTAAGAATGCACATCATACCTACTCATAATGATACATTATTTTTCTCATGTCTCATAATTCTCATATTTAGTACTCATCTAAATAAGAAAGACTAATAAAATATAGGGGAGGTAGGGGAGGGAAGGGCAGTTGGGAGACATGGGCACCCCCTTTTTATTCTGATTTGATCAAAGATTTTATTTTTTTCTTGATTTGGTAGTTTACTTTACCGACTGGCAACACTATTCATCCATAGACTATCTGTATTTTCTGTCAGTTGTGAAACACAAACACGTTTGAAGGTTATGCGCTCGTAAAAGTAAATATTTTGCTGCGGTTTCGGATTGTAATAAAGAGAAAACTAATTAAAGGGATGTGTATTTTCTATTATTTATCTATTGTATATTTACTAATCTATGAATTTAACTGAAATTCAAGCCTAAATATGTAGATTCAAAAAAATACCGGTAACCTATGTCGTAAATGTATACGGAGGGAGCAATGGGCATTTGGCGCGCGGGTGGTTTGGGCATGCCCAATGCTCCCTCTTATTATGTTCAGTATAGGAGGAGTAGAGCCAATATTTAAGGTTTATTTTTAATTACAGAAAGATGCCGTTTAAATTCAAAAAGAAAGGATTGCGACGGGAAATTCCTAAAGATTTAATATTACGAGCCATAGAAGAAGTATCAAAAGGTTCAAAAATAAAAACTACTGCTGATAAATCCCTAGATCTAGTTTGCAACGGTACCTAAAACAAGATTCCATAAAGGATTTTGGTTTCGATTATTGATATAGTTTAATAATAGTTTATTGTTAACTAATTTTTGAATTCCGTTATGGATATAAAGTGATTTATAGGCCGAGCCCAAGCCTCCCACAGGGTATGCCCAAGCCTCCCTACCATAGGGAGCATTGGGCACTTTTGACTTAGTTTATAAAATATCTCGTAATGTTGAAACTGATTTTTTTTTTTTTATGTTGGCACAACAAAGTGGCTCCACTCCACCTGATCGTAAGTGAAAAGTAGAGCCCAAATCGCGGCGGCAACGAACAGGAGACAAACAGTAACCTGTTAGTTGCCACCGCCTTGCTGGCCCGCTAGATGCTTCTTCACGCTTCGTTTAAAGGGTCCCAACTTAGGGTATGCGGAAACACATGATTGTGATTTTTAAGAAATCTCTTTAGTTATATCTAGCCAAATATGTGGTGCAATAAGAATTGGCAATAAAAGTTGATTATCTATAAAATCTGTTTTTTTTATGCAATAAACAGTGAAAAAGTTCTCATCCCTCCCCTACCTCCCCTACTCTAAAGCCATAGGAAATAATTAATAGGAAGTATTAGATATTTAAAACAAAGCCAAAATGGGTCCTGTATTTCTGGTTAATTGGTATTATGAAGTTAGTATTTTTATGAAAACAGGGTGTAGGTACTCATCGACAACAATTATGTCGATGTTTAATTTTGTCAATCCCTCGTTTCTGCTAGAAAAATATCGAGGTATAGTTATGAAATACATTCCAAATTTATTCAGGGTGGCATCAGGGTCATGAAACAGTAATGATGAGGGTACTAGGGATGGTTACGTCGAAAAACTTTCACTATGGAGACATTCAAAAAATCACGAAATAAATCTCCAAATTATGAGTGTCTTTGTTTTTTTTTTTCGCGATTTCTTGGTTGTGTCGAAAGTGAAAGTGGCTCAGCGTGACCGTCCCTGTAGTACCCTGATCACTCTTGCTCCACCCAGATGTCACCCTGTATACTATTGTGATAAATAAACCATATTATTTCAGTCATAACTTTTATTGAAATCTCTGTCATTGATACTTATTTTCAACAAATTCCCTACCCAAGAAGATACAGTCCCATTTTTCCCGTTCCATTTTTCATACATCTTGTATTACAGCATCGCAAAAATTCAATTTTTTTTTAAATATTTCATTGTCAGCAAAAAATGACGAAAAGTGGTAAACCAGTGGTAATCGAGATTATGAGTAGAAATCGCATGAAAAATACAACTGTCCAAACTGTACAGTCTTGTCGAAACGGCCAGGGCGCTCACAAATATCTGAGCAAGCCTCTATTTTCAAGGCGTTAGAGTGCATAATGTCATATTTTTGATAACCGTGCTTTCGAATTTCATTCCCAGTCAAGGGTAGAGCAGCAAGATCGTTTTATTAAAACAAAGGGGCAGACCGACGCCTTATTATAAAATTTACTCTTAAAATTATTATGCAACAAACCCCTAGTTTTGTATTATGTTAGTATAATATTGTTGTGGAAACCGCAAGCCACCCGAGCGGATAACAACGCCATATAATATTAAATAGGGCTAGGTAGTAGATTATTGTAGGGCCTGGGTAGCGAGCCTCGAGCGGAGCATGGGGCGAGCAGTGGCGCTACAGAATAAACGGGTCAAAATTATTTTCGTTGTCTTGTTTCAAACCATTCTGTCACGATGTAAGGGCCTTATCACTCTTGCGATTTACAAGCGATTTGAAAGCGAAGCGTACGCGCGGCGTGTTCGTCGCTTGCCCGTAACCGATTCGCCGCGAGTGCGTCGCGATTTTGCCGCAATTGCGTAACGAATACGCTGCGCAGCCGTCAGTAAATTGCTGAGAGTGATCTGAGTCTTGGACGGTCACTTATATGATTTATTATTACATAATGGATTCCAACTCTTGACGCGGCAAACTCGCTGCGTAGTCGCGGCGTATTCGTCACGCGGTCGCGGCGTAATCGCGATGCCATCGCGGCGAATTGGTTGCGGGCACGCGACGAACACGCCGGGCGTACGTTTCGCTTTCAAATCGCTTGTAAATCGCAAGTGTGATAAGGCCCATAGTTGCTGTTTCGACTCAGTACCTATATAAAAAAAACAGTGCACTTATATTTCTTTTTCACGCTAGATTTTAATCCATAAATCAGAAATTGAAAAAAAAAACATCTCACAAAAAAATCACCACTGCGTCACGTTTTTTAGGGACAGAAAATAAGACAACAAAAAGAATTTTGCCCCAAATATGAGCAAAAGCCGGACCATGAATTGGAAAGTTTATATCCCGCTACCACTGATATTGGAGTAAGCGATATATGGCCTGCATTAAGTATCGTGAAAAACCTAACGTTTACGGATACTTGCAAAGGCATGGACAAGCTGTCGCTGCTACATTTACGAAAGGGCTCACGGTCTCCACCGCAGTTGAAAGATACTGCTATTGTAATGAAAAGACTTTGTGTTTTGGATATTAAATGGTGGATATTTTTACCTATTCACAATAGCTAATTATATTTGGGACTGATAAAGGAACTCTAAGAAAAGTAAAGGACACAATTTAGGTATGATGTAAGAGGGAATTCAACTACGTGGAAAATAAATTTGATGTCAAGTTTATTTTAGCACGCGTTAATATAGCCGTAAGAGGATTAGTCTCAAAAGACATTTTCTTATTGTTTATTTCTTCGATAATCTCAACATTTTTCGTCAGTCTGTTATCTGTGACGAAGATTATTTTGTATTGTGTTGCATTTTTATTTTCGTGGAACATAAAATATTTCTGGAGGCGCCCTCCTGCTGATTTTATTGACAGATTAATTTTCTCCAGCACATCCACAGGTTCGGCTTACAAAAAAATATCAATTTTAATTCTTGGGCTTAATGCACGGATTAACATTTTGAAGGGTCCACGGAAATAACATGTCTAGTCAATTCAAATTTTACAATCAACCTTACTTATTAAATATTATGGTGCAAATTTGCCCTGACTTTTAGAAGTACTAAACATGTTCTTTCCGTGGACGCTTCATTTCGCGGCCTTATCACACTTGCGATTTACAAGCGATTTGAAAGCGAAGCGTGAGCAAATCGCAAGTGTGATAAGGCCCTAAGTGTGGACGATCTACAATTTTACACTGCGTAGCAAAATTATCAATCTTTTTAGAGTTCCGTGGCCAAAATGGCAAAAACAGAACCCTTATAGTTTCGCCATATCCGTCTGTCCGCAGCATAGCTAAGTGGCCGTTAACACTAGAAATCTGTAATTTGGTACAGGTATACCATGAATAGGTACATACATATTAATCTTGCCAACAAAGTGGTACAATAAAAATTGGAAATATTTTTTTTTGTGGGTACCTCCCCAAAGTTGGAATGATTTTTTTTATTTGATGTATTCCTATATAGTGTCTGGTATCGTTGAATAGGTCTTTTAAAAAGAACGAGGGTCTAAAAATATTTGTGTTTCTAAAATAAATGTTTTCGGAGATAATCGCTTCAGAAGAAAAAAAAATTGTGCCCCAGTTCAGAAGAAAAAAAATTCTGATCCGAGTCGGTTTGTTTGGCGTATTGTCATCTAATATTCACAATTCATAACAAAAAATATTTGAATTTATTATACGTATATTATTTTTTGAGGCCTACCGTTTTTTTACAATGTAATGGTACCAAGAAAGTTTACATGTTAACGTTAAACTAGCATCATTATCGACAGCAAATGAATGAATCAAACGTCAAGCAAAACTAAAATGATTTCAATTCCAAGTGGATTAAGTTAGCACTTAATGGAATTATAAATAAATACTGTACTTTGTAATGGAATTATAAGGAAATGATTAAAAGATAATCTCTCATTACTTGTAAGCTACACGTGTGCTTAAAAGCTCCTCATATATATACTTATTATGCTTAATGAATAAATTAAAGTTTCCCGGAACCTACGATTTTCATCGTTATCGCCGCAAATCAACATAAGGTATACGTACTAAGTCCGATTTCCAATAATTACAAATGTAAATGTCCACGATTTGTCAATAAAATGACTGATAAACTGAATGTTTCATAAAGCTGATATTTTTATAATGCCGTATTTTCCTTTAACATTTTTGCTTTGAATTTTGTTTTGTTCAATTTCGTTTTGCATTCGGTTGTTGATGTTGATGGGATTTTAATTAAGTACGCGAAATAAAAAATATTAATGTTTTTTTTGCATCAAACACGTTTTTTGTCGCAGAAACAGTTGCAACTAGAATAATATAAATACAAAAATCTGAGATAGATTTCTGGAT